>CAUYLG010014307.1:0-21778 GCA_963573385.1 Cacajao melanocephalus | reverse complement strand
GGGAAAAAAGGAAGGAGGAAGGGAAGGAGGGTGGGAAGGAAGGGAGGGAGGGAGGGAGGAAGGAAGGAAAAATAAAGGAGAAAGAGAGAAAAAAGAAAGAAAGAAGAGAGAGGGAAAAAGGGAAGGAGGAAGGGAAGGAGGGAGGGAAGGGAGGGAGGGAGGGAGGGAGGAAGGAAGGAAGGAAGGAAGGAAGGAAGGAAGGAAGGAAGGAAGGAAGGAAGGAAACAGAAAGTGCCGAAGTCTGTAAGACACAACTCACCGTATTCGAGTCAGAGTATTCCGGAGTCCCACTACATAGAACAAGATGTTGGCGTCAGTGTTGCTATAGATGCTATTGATGGCAGCCATAGTGGCACCCATCCTCCCTGCTGCAGCACAAATCACCACAGGAATCTCTTCTTCTTCCAGTTCTTCAGGAGTCTCTGATTCATCATCTGGAAACATCAAAATCGGTGTCTTGGAACATGAAAGAATTTCACAGTAGAGCCTGTTTAATGCATCTTCCACACTCCTGGGTGAAGATAGCATAGTATGGAAGAGACTGTTGATTGTTCTCCAATATCTAGTCATTCCATCTTCCCTTAGAAAAGAACTTTGGAATTTTAGCTGGTACATAGCCAGCCATGAAGACTATTTTACCAGACTCATGTGCAGCTCTATGTGATCAAGTTTTGACCAATGGGATGTTAGTTCAAGTAATGTGTGCCACTGCTGGGTCTATCCTTCAAAAAAATGCTCACCCACCTCTTTTCCTTTCCCCTTTCCCATTAGCTGGACTGTTAATATGATGGTGGTAGTTAGAGTAGTCAGCTTAGATCACAAGATGGAAGCTACCTGTTGACCTCACCAAAACCATAATATAGAAGGAATCTTGATCTGGCTAATTGTGGAACTGATACATCAGACTTCTACTTGAGAGAGGAAATAAACTTCTATTTTGTTTATGTCACTATTGAAACCATACCCCCAAAGAGTTAAAGAAATCAATGACTAATAAAAATTCTTGAGTTTGCAGGATGATAGATTAGAAAAAACAATTTTTGCTGAAATGATGAAACTCTCTCTGCTTCTGAGATTAAGAAACTGGGTGAAATCAGTTGGAACCAATATGGTCAACTGAAGTTTGCACAGAACAAACTTGCTGATGTCACAGCTTGGATGTCCACCCTGTTTTTCATACTAACTCCTCCCAGATTTGCACATGAGACCTGTGAGGTAGCATGAAGAGATAATTGTGCATGCCCCAGGACTTTCCAGACCTCCTCTTCCCTTCCATCAATCACCTACTAATCCCAGAATCCACCCTTGAGCCTTTTCTAATAAAATTACTGCCTTAAAGCCGTAACAGGGAGACAGATTTGAGCTGGGCTCCTGTCTCCTTGTTAGATGATTTACAAGAAAATGCTTTGCTTTTCTTAAAACTCAGGGTCATAGTGTTGGATTCTAGCACATCAGGCAGCGAGCCCTTTGCTCATAACACAAAATCTATTTTGGACCTATTTTACAGGAGCCAATTGGCTAGCCTAAAACACACACACAGTTAAAAAACAAAGAACTGAAAGCTTCATTTGTTCAACAGTCCCCAACTCTTGCCTGAATCAGAATATTCACCTTGCCTGCACTGCTATAAGATACTAGCTGTGATTTTCCTTCTTCTATCCCCCCTCTAGTCAAGTTTCTCAGGTGCTGACAGCAAGAGGAAGGAGGTAAATGAAAGAGCATGACTAATGCACAGATGAATAATTAATTATTCTTTTGAGCCTTGGCTATGATATAAAATACCAAAGCCATATAACATCATACTTTAGTACCACAATACAACTTTCAGCCTTAGAGAAGAATAATGATCTGTAAGTAGAGTATCCACTATCCACTATAAAATGCTCAACTGATTTTTACTTAAAGAGCTCTCTCTCTCTCTCTCTCTCTGTCTCCCCCCGACCCACCCTCTCTCTTTCCAGATCCTTTTTGAAAAACCTCTATCCCTGAGGTCCAGGGATATTTAATTCAACAAGCATTTCTTGAAACTAACTGCCAGGTACTGTGTTTTGTGTAATTTAAGACACATTGAAAATGGCCTCCTCTTTCTCCTTCTACATTTTTTCTACCAGCTTGCTACTGTGTCTGAAATTTCCATGACTAGAATAATTTTGTTTTCACAATATATTTACTGACATGAGAGAATGCTCATAAGACACTGTTAAGGAGAGAAGTATACAAAATTCTCTCTAATATTTGATCCCAATTTGATACACACATATTTGCAAATAGACCTATGTCTATTTATGGAATTATGTGTGACTTTGATTTTATTTCTATTTCTTATACTTTCCAAATTGTCTAAATCAACCATGATATGGTATGGCTCTGTGTCCCCACCCAAATCTCATCTTGAATTGTACTCCCATAATTCCCACGTGTTGTGGGAGGGACTCAGTGGAAGATAATTGAATCATGGGAATGGTTTTTCCCATACTGTTCTCATGGTAGTGAATAAGTCTCATGAGATCTGATGGTTTTATCAGGGGTTTCTGCTTTTGTATCTCTCAATTTCTCTTGCTGCTGCCATGCAAGAAGTGCCTTTCACCTCCTGCCATGATTCTGAGGCCACTCCAGCCATGTGGAACTATAAGTCCAATTAAAACTCTTTTTCTTCCCAGTCTAAGGTATGTCTTTATCAACAGCATGAAAACTGACTAATACAGTAAATTGGTACCAGTAGAGTGGGACATTGCTGAAAAGATACCCAAAAATGTGGAAGCAACATTGGAACTGGGTAACAAGCAGAGGTTGGAAAAGTTTAGAGGGGTCAGAAGAAGACAGGAAAATGTAGGAAAGTTTGGAACTTCCTAGAGATGTGTTGAATGGCTTTGACCAAAAGCCAGTTAGAGACATGGACAATAAGGTCCAGGCTGAGGTGGTCTCAAATGGAGAAGAGGAATTTGTTGGGAACTGGAGCAAAGGTGATTTTTGTTATGTTTTAGCAAAGAGACCCAAGACATTTTGCCCCTGCCCTAGGGATTTGTGGAACTTTGAACTTGAGGGAGATAATTTAAGATATCTGGGGGAAGAAATTTCTAAGCAGCAAAGCATTCAAGAGGTGGCTTGGGTGCTGCTAAAGGCATTCTGTTTTACAAGGAAAGGAGAGCATAAAAGATTGGAAAATTTGCAGCCTGACAATGTGATAGAAAAAAAAAACCAACAATTTTCTAAGGAGAAATTAAAGCCAGCTGCAGAAATTTGCATAAGTAACAAGGAACCAAATGTTAATCCCCAAGACAATGGGAAAAATGTCTCCAGGGCATATCAGTGGTCTTCAAGGCAGCCCCTCCCATCACAGGCCCAGAGGCCTAAGAGAAAGTGGTTTCATATGCTGGGCTCAGGGTCCGGTGCTGTATGCAGCCTAAGGACTTGGTGCCCTGTGTCCCAGTCACTCCAGCCATGGCAGAAAGGGGCCAACATAGAGCTCAGGCTGTGGCTTCAGAGCCTTGGCAGCTTCTGCATGGCATTAAGCCTATGAGTGCACAGAAGTGAAAAACTGGGGGTTAGGAACCTCCACCTAGATTTCAGAAGATACATGGAAATGTCTAGATGCCCAGGCAGAAGTTTGCTGCAGGGGTGGGGCCCTCATGGAGAACTTTTGCTAGGGCAGTGCAGAAGGGAAATGTGGGGTCAGAGCTCCCACACAGAGTCCCTACTGGGGCACTGCCTAGTGGAGCTGTGAGAAGAGGGCCACTGTCCTCCAGACCCCAGAATGGTAGAGCCACTGACAGCTTGTCCCTGTTGCTGGAAAAGCCACAGACACTCAATGCCAGCCCATGAAAGCAGCTGGGAGGGAGGTTGTATCCTGTAAAGCCACAGGGTAGAGCTGCCCAAAACCATGGGAACCTACTTCTTGCATCAGCATCACCTGGATGGGAGACCTGGAGTCAAAGGAGATCATTTTGGAGCTTTAATATTTGACTGCCCCGCTGGATTTTGGACACGCAGGGGGCCTGTAAACCCTATTTTGGCCAATTTCTCCCATTTGGAATGGCTGTATTTACCAAATACCTGTACCTGTACCCCACTTATCTAGGAAGTAACAAGCTTGCTTTTGATTTTACAGGCTCACAGACAGAGGGAACTTGCCTTGTCTCAGATGAGACTTTGGACTGTAGATTTTTTTAGTTAACGCTGAAATGAGCTAGGACTTTGAGGGACTGTTGGGAAGGCATGATTGGTTTTGAAATGCAAGGACATGAGATTTGGAGGGACCAGGGTGGAATGATATGGTTTGGCTCTGTGTCCCCACTGAAATCTCATCTTGAATTGCACTTTCATAATTCCCACATGTTGTAGGAGGGACCCAGTGGGAGGTAATGTGAATCATGGGAATGGTTTCCCCTATACTGTTCTCATGGTAGTGAATAAGTTTCATGAGATCTGATGATTTTATCAGGGTTTCCGCTTTTGCATATCTCATTTTCTCTTGCTGCTGCCATGTAAGAAGTGCCTTTCGCCTCCCATATGATTCTGAGCCCTCCCCAGGCATGTGGAACTGTAAGTTCAATTAAACTTCTTTTTCTTCCTAGTCTTGGGTATGTCTTTAACAGCAGCATAAACAAACCAAAAAAAAGTTTCTTAAGGATTATTCCTTTTGGACTAAATTGTCATCTTACGGAGGTATTATGTGATATGTTACCTGCAGGCTGTGAAGTGATCTGCCAAAAATGCTAATTTGACTATATTTCTTTGTTGCTGAAAGTTCTTCAGTGGTTCCTAAAAGTTAAAGCCACATCTTTGCCTGGCATACAAGCTCCCTCATGATCCAGCCCCTGCTCACTTCTCCAGTCTCACCTCCTTCTATTTCAGTAACATCAAACTCCTCATGGTTCCCAGAACACTACTCTTATCTCAGTGCCTTTGCATATGATATTCCCAATGCCTGGAATGCTTTCAGTATCCTTTTCTGCATGGCTAACCTTCACGTATTTATTCCAAATTCCAAATGCAGTACCAACATCAGAGCCTCTGGGAAGCCTTTAACAGCACCCTACACAAATTAACATGTTCCTTCTCTGTGCTGTGGCCTTACCTATGCTTGGATTTATTAAGTGCACTGTAATTTATTTGGTTGCGTGCCTTCCCTCTTTCTCCTATTACACTAGGATCCCTGTGAGGGCAGGGATGGTATCTTGTTCATCTCTGTATTCTCAGCAGCTGTCCCAGTACCTGGTACATGGTAGATTTTCAATAAAATCTGAATAGATGGGTGAGTATTAGATACCACTATTTGAGCACTTGCCACAATGCACTGGAAGAATCTTTGTGTGTCTGACTCCTCCACTACACTGTAAGCTCATTATATTATCCCCACTGAATCTGGCACTTTGGGAGTGCTTAATGAAAGTTTGCTGAAATGAACTAAATGGAACTGATGAATGAGCCTCAGAAAACAGGACTCTTGAGGAATAAGAGGGAAGGGTGAAAACACTGGGGTAGTGCCTGGCTCCCAGACCCAGGCAATGGGAAGCACAAGGTAAAAGGAGGGCATTCTCATGAAAGAGGGGACACTCCAGAAGAAGATCAAACATTGAGTGTCCAGCTGTGCTGCCAACACATGACACTGCCACACTCCCTAGGGGCCTCTACCAAGCAGAGAAACTGAGCACTAACCTAAACTAAAAATACTGCTCTCTGGCAAAAAGTTTCCCCTGGACAGAATGAAGGACAAAGGTACACTGGAGAAATGAGGTGGAAAGGCTTATCAACTGTACCTTCTTCATCAATGCTCCATCCTTGCATTTTTTTTTAAGAATTATCTGCTCCATTATTTGGATTCATTGTACCAACTGGTGCCTGAGCCAAAGCATTAAAATGTTGGCTATGGGAAACAATTTAGTGCCTAACAAAAATAGAAAACATCACAACAACAGCAGAATGGACTAGAAATGATTACTGCCTTCATCCCTTCCATAAGCAGCTCTGATCAAGCCACACCTATTCCTAGAAGAGAGGAAATGTTCTGCGCTCCTAGTACCATGACTCAGAATCCCATTTCAAATAAGAATTATTTTAGCCAAGTGTATCAGCTTGCTTCTCCCCAAGTGAGATAGCTGTGAGTGACCAGCACGCTAATCACAAAAAAAGTATCCGATTACACAGAATGTCACGATGGGGAGATTACAGAGAATGCCGCCATGTTTTACTTCAGCATAGGACTTCACAGGGCCGCTGGACATTAACTTAGAACACCAGTTTTTTGAATTAATGTTTTTTAAATTATAAAAATTAATATTTAATTATTGAAAAAATGTCAGCCCAAACCGAAGAGTATTTGGTAAATTGTGACTCTTTTCTGCAGACCTCTCACTCCTACTCCAAAAGTAGACCTACATAACAATATATAACATAACCAGCATGGTGTGTGACCCCTAAACCCTTCTTTATGTTTATATATTAGAAAGAATATATACCTTAAACACTTATTATTTAAAAACCAAAATGGAATCATACTTTTCAGTCTCTTCTGCAATTTGCTTTCCTTCCTTGCCAACACTACGTTTGTCTGAATGGAATTTTATAACACCGATTTAAAAAAATTTCAGCACTGAATGAATAAACATGTAATAAAGGATCCATTCATGTGGTCCAAATGCTTTGTTTATCTGGATAGATGATTAGTTAGTCAGGATTTGTATTTCTTTAGAGCTGTTTTAACAGCTGTTTTGAAACTGATCCATTTCTTTCCCTGAAGAAGGGAGTCTGTGGTGGGATTAGCTGAGCGAATGTGTTGGTTTATGAGTAGGGAGGGAAGCATGAGGAGTGGAGTCAGAAGTTCAGATGACATTTGTCTTTACATGATTTCCTTCTCTCTTTTAAAACAGTTTATTGAGATGTACATATTGCTATGGACTGAATTGTGTCCTCCAGAGTCCATCTGTTAACATCTTAGCTCCCAGCATCTCAGGATGTGAGTGTTCTTGGAGACAGAGCCTTTAAAGGGGCAATTAAGTTAAAGTGAAGCCATTTAGTGGGGCCTTAACCTAATAAGACTGGTATCCTAATAAGAGGAGGAAAAGAGGAGAATCACATAGAGGGTCACAACCAGGAATACAGCACAGAGAAAAGGCCACGTGAGGACACAGCAAGAAGGTGGCTGTCTGCATGCCAAGGAGAGAGGCCTCAGGAGAAACCAAACCTGCTCACACCTTGATCCTGGACTTCCAGCCTCCAGAACTAGAGAAAACACATTTCTATGGTCTAGCAATCTAGTCTGTGCTAGTTTGTTATGGCAGCTCTAACAAACAAATCAGATTTTTAAAAAAAATTTACCCATTTTAAGTGTACAGTTCAATGATGTTTTGTAAATGTATAGAGTTGCACAACCATCACCACTATCCAGTTTTAGAATGTTCCATCGAGCTGGCGGGTCTGCAGTCAATCTATTCCCACTCCCAGCTCTAGGCAACCACCAATCTGCTTTGTGTCTCCGTAGGTTTTCCTTTCCTAGAAATTTCATATAGATGGAATCATACAATATATGGTCTTTCAGGTTTAGCATAGTTTTCTTTCAGGTTCATCCATATTGTAGCTTGTATCAGTCATTTGGTCCTTTTTACTGTCAAATAGTATTTCATTACGTGGGATAAATTACATGTTTTGTATCCATTCACTAGTTGATGTACATGTGAATTGTTTCCAGTTTGAGGCTACTATGAATTATACCCTATGAACATTTGTATATATGTCTTTGTGTGAAAATCATTCTCTTTGAAGATGCTCTCTATGTTCATTTAGATCAGATTATATGTTTTTAATTATTTTTAAATCATTTTTTTTGAGACAGCATCTCACTCTGTCGCCCAGGTTGGAGTGCAGTGGCACAATTTCGGCTCACTGCAACCTCCGCCTCCCGGGTGGAGAATCAAGCAATTCTCCTCCTCAACCTCCTGAGTAGCTGGGATTACAGGAACCTGGCTAATTTTTGTATTTTTAGTAGAGATGGGGTTTCACCATCTTGGCCAGCCTGGTCTTGATCTCCTGACCTCAAGATCCACCCACCTTGGCCTCCCAAAGTGCTGGGATTACAGGCACTAGCCACAATGCCCAGCCCAAATTAATTTTTAAATTACAAAATATAATCAGAAAGAAATGCCAGCTTCATCGAAATAGGGATGTTGTTTTGTTCACTGCTGTGTTTCCAGTCCCTAAGCATCTGGCAGAAAAAAAAAAGTGAGGAATAAATGTATGTAACACACCAAAATAGTAACCGTATTCAGAATCTCACTCTGTCATCCAAGCTGGAGTGCAGTGGCACTATCAGGGCTCACTGCTGCTTAGATCTCCTAGGCTCAGGTGATCCTCTCATCCCAGCCTCCTGAGTAGCTGGGACTATAGGCAAGCCCCACCATCCCCAGGTAATTTTTGTGTGAGTGTAGACAGGGTCTCGCTTTGTTGCCTAGGCTGAGCTGGTCTCAAACACCTAGATTCAAGTGATTCTCCCACCTCAGCCCCCCCAAAATTCTAGGATTACAAGTATGAGCCACCACCGCCAGCCCATAAGTGTATATCTGCTTGATTGATATAAAAAGTAAATTATCTGGGCATGGTAGCTTATGCCTGTAATCCCAGCACTTTGGGAGGCCAAGTGGGGAGGATAGCTTGAGCCCAGGAGTTCAAAACCAGCCTGGGCAGCATGGCAAAACCCATGTCTCCAAAAAATACAGAAAGTTTGCTGGGTGTAGTGGCACACACCTGTAGTCTCAACTCTCTGGGGGCGCTGAGGCAGGAGGATTGCTTGAGCCCTGGAGGTCGAGGCTGCAGTGAGCTGCTATTGTGCTACTATACTCCAGCCAGGGCAACAGAGTGAGACTCTGTCTCAAAAAAAAAAAAAGTAAATTAATTAAAACTGTAATAAGCAGTTTTTTATTTTTATAGAGGTTGACTTGTGTGTGCATTGGAGTTATGAAGGTGCCATCTTAAGCAATTCGCCCTATGAGGGAAACACAGTTCTCAGTGCAGCTGGGAGAGAACACAGGGCCAACGGAGGGCCATTTTCAAGTTGAGAGTTATGAGGCTATCTTGCACTGATGGGAATTTACCAGCAGGGAGAGGAGAGAGAGGGCGGTTTCCATAAGCAAAGTCATTGAGAAGCTCCAAAGAGATGGGGTGTAAAGCAGTACACCTACTGTGTGGTCCAAGAACCCACAGCATCGGCCTCAACCAGGAGCTAATTGGAAGTGCAAATCTTGAGGCTTCAACCCATACCTACTTATCCTACGTCTCGTGGGTGTCCCAGTGCTGTGTTTTAGCAAGCTCTCCATGTGAATCTCACACATGCTAAAGTTTGAATAGCACTGACCACCCTAGAGAACAACTGAAAAGGTGGTCTAGGGCAGACATTCTACTAGCAGGTCCTTGGGAGTTGACCAGACTGTCACTTGACCCTGAACTCAGATATTGAAAGGACCTAGAAGAACACACTCAAACCACATTTCTGTGTATCCCATCTCAATAAATTCCATGACTGCTCACCTGTGTCATTCTTGGGCACAGTCCCCTTATGTACTTTCTTATACAGAATCACACAGAGGGTCACGATCAGAAGGAACAGGAGCACCTGATTAACTGACATAGAAATGGAAACACGTTAACATTGAACCTGTGAACCCGAAATCACGTGACAAAGTTTAGAATGGTAATGTGAGTAGATGCCTTCCAAGTCACATGGAGAAGTGGTGGTCTGAGACCTTTCTATAAGCAGATAGCATATAAAGAATTAACCTGGCCAGGTGTGGTGGCTCATGCCTGTAATCCCAATACTTTGGGAGGCTGAGGCAGGCAAATCACTTGCGCTCAGGAGTTCAAGACCAGCCTGGGCAATGTAGTGGAACCCTGTCTCTACAAAAAAAAACAAAAACAAACAAACAAGAAAACCCCACAAAAATTATCTGGGTGTGGTGGCATGCACCTGTAGTCCCAGCTACTCAGGGGGCTGAGATAGGAGGATGGCTTGAGCCTGGGAGGTGGAGGCTGCAGTGAGCCAAGATTACTCCAGCCTGGGTGACAGAGCCAGACCCTGTCTCAAATACAAAAACAAACAAACAGAAAGAATTAACCTGGAACACTACTGTTGCTCAGAGGTCTTGCATCTTTACTGAATTTGTATATCAGTCCTAATTGTTTTTTGGTAGAGTCTTTAGAATTTTCTAAATATAAGATTATATTGGCCAGGAGTAGTGGCTCACACCTGTAATCCCAGCACTTTGGGAGGCTGAAGTGGGCAGATCGCATGAGGCCAGGAGTTCAAGACCAGCCTGGGCAACATGGCAAAAACCACATCTCTACTAAAAATACAAAAATTAGCTGGGTATGATGATGCATGCCTGTAATCCCAGCCATCTGGGAGGCTGAGGCATGAGAATTGCTTGAACCTGAGAGGCGGAGGTTGCAGTCAGCCAAGATTGAAACACCGCACTCCAGGCTGGGTGATAGAGTGAGACCCTCTCCAAAACAAAACAAAACAAAAATATATCATCTGCAAACAAGGATAATTTGGCTTCTTCTTTTCCAATTTGGATGCTCTTTATTTCTTTTGCTGTACTGTGTTGAATAACAATAGTGAAAGCAGCCATCCTTGTCGTGTTCCAGATGTAAAAGGAATGGCTTTCGGTTTTTCCCCATTTAGTATGATACTAGCTCTGGATCTTTCACATGTAGCTTTTATTTTGTTGAGTTTATGTGATTTTTCTATGAGCCAGTAGTAATTGCAATTACATGTTCTTTGCCATTATGACACAGTTGCTTCTCAGTTAACTCAACCCCTGGTCAAGGATGATGTGCAGGCCAGGTGTGGTGGCTCACAGCTGCAATCCGAGCACTTTGGGAGGCTGAGGCAGGTGGATTACCGGAGGCTAGGAGTTTGAGACTAGCCTGGCCAACATAGCGAAAACCCATCCCTACTAAAATACAAAAATTAGCTGGGTGTTGCACATGACTGTAGTCTCAGATACTCAGGAGGCTGAGGCATGAGAATTGCTTGAACCTGGGAGGTGGAGGTTGCAGTGAACCGAGATTGTGCCACTGAACTCTAGTCTGGGAGACAGAGGGAGAAGAAAGAAAGAAAGAAGGAAAGAAAGAAAGAGAGAGAGAGAGGAAGGAAGGGAGGGAGAGAGGGAGGAAAGGAAAGGCAGAAAATTCTTGCCTGCCCTGGGTAAACAGTTAGAAGACCCCAATGCCTCTAAGCCTCCAGGTCTGTCTGTTCCAGTGATGTTTGCTCTTAGGATCTAGGGAGAAGTAGAGTGGTGTAAAACAGTGTTTTCTTGAGTATGGAACACATAGCACTGGTTGTGCATGAAATGACTGAGGAAGTTCATGTTCATAGCATTAAGTAATATTACATCACCATATGAGAAAGTCAGTCTTTCTGATTTTATGTGCAGGAGCACAACAAAAGCTACCCAGAATTGAATCACATTTTTCTAACTGTATACATGTTTAAAGCTACTTTTTTTTATGATAGGCGATCATCCTGTTTTCATTTATAATAAGGATAAGAACTTTCTATTATGAATTACACTTATAAATTTTAAAAATGAGTCAACTTAAAGAAAAATGTGTTTTTTTAGACAGAGTTTCGCTCTTATTGCCCAGGCTGGAGAGTAATGGCATGGTCTCAGCTCACTGCAACCTCTGCCTCCTGGATTCAAGCAATTCTCCTGCCTCAGCCTCCCAAGTAGCTGGGATTACAGGCATCCACCATCATGACCTGCTAATTTTTGTATTTTTAGTAGAGACAGGGTTTCACTATGTTGGCCAGGCTGATCTCAAACTTCTGACCCCAGGTGATCCGTCCGCCTTGGCCTCCCAAAGTGCTAAGAATACAGGTATGAGCCACCATGCCTAGCCCATATTATTTTTTATTATTTGTATGCATCAAGAGACTTAATCTATAGACTTCATATAGATCTATTTTTTTGGCCTCTATGCCTTTGTCTTCCCATTTGTAAAAGAAAAGGGTCTCTCTATGGATGCCTTTCAAAGCTACATCCTGAGGCTGTGATTCTATTTTGCTGACATCCAGTTCCTCACTGCCTTATAAATTACAGATTCAGCCAGGGTCAATCAGATACTAGACTCAGTTTAAAACAAAATTATGGAGAAGCAGAAAATGGACAAAATTCTACAGTTTATCAACAGGTCCAATTAATACACACCTGCCACAGCTGAGCGTGGTGGCTCATGCCTGTAATCTCAACACTTTGGGAGGCCGAGGCAGGTGGATCACTTGAGGTCAGGAGTTTGAGGCCAGCCTGGCCAACATGGCAAAACCCCATATCTACTAAAAAACACAAAAATTAGCTAGGCATGGTGGCAGGTGCCTGTAATCCCAGCTACTTGGAAGGTTGAGGCAGGAGAATCATTTGAACACAGGAGGCAGAGGTTGCAGTGAGCGGAGATCACACCAGTGCACTCCAGCCTCAGTGACAGAGCAGAATTCTGTCTTAAAAAAAAAAAAGAAAAAAAAAAATTCACCTGCCACAGCCAACCTGGGGAGGTGGCCCAGTGTCTACTACCATCTGACGCTTTCAACTGTGGCTGTTAGCACTGACATAGAGTTGCCTGATAAAATTATTTTTTTAGTGCAAATGTGTCTTATGCAATATTTGGGACATACTTATACTAAAAATTTATTTGTTGTTTATCTGAAGTTCAAATTTAACTGGTTGTCCTGTCCTGTGTCTTTGTTTGCTGAATCTGGGAACTCTACCCTGAGGGTAACACAATTAGGTTACTACGTTTCTCCACAAATTCACAAATGACTAGATCTACCATCAGAGGCAAATCCAGGTTCTGATGGGTCTGAAGAGTTGAGGTGACTCTTCAAGAATACGAATACAAAATTACAAATTACAAATGCTAAATTAGCTATGAACATGAATATTTATTCAGAATGAGAAAATGCATTATATCTGCAAGTTTTATAGAAATATATAATCCTTCTTATATGTCCACTTCCACTTCTTTTTTGTGTTTTTTGAGATGGGTTCTTGCTCTGTCTCCCAGGCTGGTATGCAGTGGTGCAATCTCAGTTCACTGCAGACTCTGCCTCTCAGGCTCAAGTGATCCTCCTGCCTCAGCCTCCTGAGTAGCTGAGACTACAGGCACCCGCCACCATAACCGGCTAATTTTTGTATTTTTTGTAGAGATGGGGTCTTGCCATGTTGCCCAGGCTGGTCTTGAACTCCTGAGCTCAAATGATCTGCCCACCTAAGCCTCCCAAAGTACTAGGATTACAGGTGTGAGCCAGTGCGCCCAGCTGATAAGTCTACTTCTGACTAAAATACTGAACAACTCTCCATGGGAATCATCTGGAAATGATGATGCCAAAACTATCCATGAAAATCAAAGACAATTAAAGAAAGAAGAAAAAAGCCAAGCCCCAGCATCAAAACAATCCTCCCAAATATCTGATTTTTAATCATTATTTTCAAAGTTGTAATCTTACTTTTTCGTAACAGAGCCATGTGTGTTCACGCAGATAAGAACAGTGATCTGTGGATTAAGAAAGAAAAATCCATTTAAAAGAGAATCAATTAAAAATCATCAACAAGTGTTAAGGACTATGCCGTCTCCGAAGGTCTCATCTATCATGAAGTGTATGATTATCTTTTACTGCTCTGAATCTAAAATTTTGGAAACAAAATAAATATAGGCCCATCTCTTCAAAAGTGATGCCTCTGGTTGAACAAACCTTACTAAGGGTCCTCAAAAGCTAATCTTTTGTCTTCAGAATTTCTTTTTCTTTTGTTTTTGGTGACAGAGTTTTACTCTGTCACTCAGGCTAGAACACAGTGGTGCGATAGTGGCTCACCGCAACCTCCGCCTCCCAGGTTCAAGCAATTCTCCTTCCTCAGCCTCCTGAGTAGCTGGGACTAGGCATGCACCACCAAGCCCGGATAACTTTTGTGTTTTTAGTAGAGACTGGGTTTTGCCATGTTTCCCAGACTGATCTCGAACTTCTAGCCTCAATCAATCCATCCACCTTGGCCTCCTAAAGTGCTGGGATTACAGGCATGAGCCACCTTACTCAGCCCAGAATTTTTTTTAACCTCCTGCAAAAAGAGCTCTGTCAGCTGGCCGGACGCGGTGGCTCAGCCTGTAATCCCGGCACTTTGGGAGGCCAAAGCGGGTGGATCACAAGGTCAGAAAATCAAGATCATCCTGGCTAACATGGTGAAACCCCATCTCTACTAAAAAAAAAAAAAAAAAAAAAAAAATTAGCTGGGCATGGTGGCATGCACCTATAATCCCAGCTACTCGGGAGGCTGAGGCAGGAGAATCGTTTGAACCTGGGAGGCGGAGGTTGCAGTGAGCCAAGATCGCACCACTGCACTCTAGCCTGGGCAACAAGCGAGACTCCGTCTCAGAAAAAAAAAAAAAAAGAGCTCTGTCAACCTTCTGGGTTAGCAGAGCACATGGCAGTAACTGGAAATATCACACTAGAACATCTCCTTGATCTAAAATAGCAACCGCATGCTATCTTTCTACTCTCATAACTTCATTCCTTGATAAGAAAGCTTTTACATCTTCAGGAATCCCTTGGATGGGGCATGCATTATACTCAATTCAATCATTCATTCAGTATTTACATTTTGGGATCCTACTAAAAGCCCAGCACTGTGCCACTTCCCAGTAATGTGCCGATGAACAAAACAGTCCTGGTCCCTATCCTCCTGGAGCTTTTGGTCCAGTGGGGGAAACAGATATTAAAATGTGACACATAAAAGTATGGTAAGTGCTATGAAGGAAGCAATGGAGGTGTTGGGATAAAGATGAACAGGGGTGGGGAGTACATCAGGAAGAGAAATCAGGAAAAGCTTCATTGAGGAGATGGCATTGGAGGGAAGGAAGATCAGGAGCCAGTCAAGGGCAGAACATGCCGAGGAGCATCCCAGGCAGAGGGAACAGCAAGTGCAAAGGCCCTGGGGCTGGACTGAGCTCCAAGTATTCTAGGAACTGCAAGAAGCTCACTGTGGCTGGATCACAGTGGACCCAGGGAGAGACTGGCTGGAGGAGGCCGGAGACGTACCAAGTGGCTGGATACTACTGTGCCTGAAGAGGAGTTTGGATTTTATTTTACGTGCATTAAATCCCTTACATCAGTGTTTAACGTTGTTAAAATCCTAAAGCACTGTTTCTCAAACATTCCCAAGGGAATTGTGATGGTAAAGGAAAGTGAATACTCAACGTTGCTCACAATGAGCTCAAAGCATCTTTCAAAGTTTTTGTTTTACCTTCAAATTCATGGGAGCTGTGCAAGATGTAGTGGTGGAAAGGAATCACTCCTTAAACTGCTGGGAGAGTTCTCCCTCAGGGAGAAAACTGTTATGAAAGCAAGGTCTTCTGTGCCTAGGTGGGATGGCCAGGTGAGAGCAGGGAAAAGCCAAACCGGTTTGAATAAGGGATGAACCAAAATTCTAAGGTTTGGCCACAGCTCAAGAAAAAATGTTATTAGAGGGAAAAGGAAAGTCCAAGTCACTTACCCAGGAGAACTTCCTTTCCTATGGCAGGCCCAGGGACTGTTCAAGAACAGATATCCAATACTAAACCCACAATCTTCTTCCACGCTCTCCACCTTCTAACCTCAGCCCACCTCCACGCTGCTCTTCACAGGACCTAAAGTGACATTTTAAGTGTTTTACCAGGTGTAGTGTCTCACTTTGGGAGGCCGGGGTGGGCAGATGCTTGAGCCCAAGAGTCTGAGACAAGCCTGGGCAACATAATAAGACCCCCCCAGCCCCACAATCTCTACAAAAAATACAAAAATTAGCAGGCATAGTGGTGTGTGCCTGTAGTCCCGGCTACTCGGGAAGTTGAGGCTGGAGGATCACTTGTACCCAGGAGGCTGAAGCTGCAGTGAGCCGTGGCTGTTGCACTCCAGCTGGGAGACAGAGCAAGACCCTGTTTAAAAAAAGAAAAAAAAGAAGAGAGAGAGAGAAAGAAGAGAAAGAAGAGAAAGAAAGAAAGAAAGAAAGAAAGAAAGAAAGAAAGAAAGAAAAGAACGAACAAAAGAAAGAAAGAAAAGAAAGAAGGAAGAGAGAGAAAGGGAGAAAGAGAAAGAAAAGAAAAGAAAGAATGAAATAAAGTGAAAAAGAATGAGAAAAGAAGAAAGGAAAAAATGAGAAAGGAAGAAAGGAAAAAGAAAGAAGAAAGAAAAAGAAAGAAAGAAAGAAAGAAAGAAAAAAGAAAGAGAAAAGAAAAGCAAAAAGGAAAAACTGCTACTCTCAGAATAGCTATCAGATTTGTTGTGTGTCTTTTTGTAGCCCCAAGCTCACAGCAGTAATATTCCAGGGGATGGGCACTGTGGGATGAGAAAGTTTATCTCATCCCACAGTGGGATGTTTATCTGGTCCCAGATAAACATCAGGAGAGGGGCAGGCTTTCGGGGTGACTGAAGGAGAAGGGAACACAAATGGAAAGAGAGCCCTGAAAGAAAGGTTGGAGGACTCTCAGAGACAGCTTTGGAATGAAATGTGCCTGTTTCACATTGCTATACATGATTAATTAAAATACCCACCTCCATCTAATTTCATGTAACCCAATATTGAAAGGCCCTTCTGCCTCTGTATTGAAGATTACAGAAAATACAGTGGTAGGCTGGTAAAAAAAAAAAAGGGAGATTTTTTGGTTGATATTCTTACAGGACTTATATTGAACATATTTAACAACTCATATGGCCCTTGGCATTGATCAATCAAAATGGGTACCAGCTATAAGTGGCTGGCATAGTCCCACAGGAGTTTCTGACTAATAAATAGCAGTTTTGGCACCTAGAGAATGTCAAATCATATTAATGTATTATCTATTCAAACATATAAATAAACACAGTAGATTCTACACACACACACACACACACACACACATGTGCATACACACACATGATGCTCTGTATTTTGCTAAGCAGCAAGAACTGTAACTGTCACATCATCAATCATTCTCATGTTCTATCAGGCCAACTTTTTACATAAAGTCCTTTGCATAAGAAAAATGCAGGGCAAATTCTAAGAGGCCTATCAACTAGATGTATTCCAGTAACAACTTCTTTTAACAAAAGAGATCAGCTGCTGCTTCAGAGCCTAAAGAATTGGCCTACGAGAACCATTTTTTCTGCCAAGGTATTTGATACCTGTTGACAAGCAAATTTATTTCTAGTCTTCTGGATTTACACACATTTCCTACTGTGAGTTTCTTTCTTGATGTTCTGAAAAATTGCTATGTGTTGAGGGGAGGGAGGGCATCAGAATAAATAGCTAATGCATGCCAGGCTTAATATCTAGGTGATAGGTTCATAGGTGCAGCAAACCACCATGGCACACATTTACCTATGTAAGAAACCTGCACATTCTGCACATGTAATCCCAAAACTTAGAAAAAAATAAAATTTTTAAAAATTGCTATGCATACTATTTCTTTTTTATTAGGTAGTATTTTCTGAATTCTTTAGACTGCACTGAAGAATCAGAAAGAGTGCTTCACCCAGGGAAACACAAATGGTTCTGCAGAATAAACATTCAGTATGTCTGTTTTCATTTTAAATAGGCTTCCTTTCCATGACACATTTACTAAAGGAATATTACCATGTCAGTTTCAAAATTTGACAGGCTGATTTTTAAGTTTTTAAAAATGTACATACATTAGAATTTACTTTTTTGTTTGTATAGTTCTATGAATTTTTACGCATGCAAAGATTCTTTTTTTTTTTTTAATTTTTCCTTCGCCTCCCCACCCCTCCACATGCATAGATTCTTGTAACAACCACCACAAATGGGACAGAGAACAACACCAACACTCCTGAAGAATTCCCTTGTGCTGCCCCTTTGTAGTCAGGTCCTGTCCAACACCTAGCCCTTGGCAACCGCTGATCTGTTCTCTGTCTCTAGAGTTTTGCCTTTTCCAGAATGTCATATAAATGGAATCCTACAGGATGTAATATTTTGAGAGACTCTCTTCTTTCACTTAGCACAATGCTTTTGAGATTCATACTTGCTATTGCCTTTATCAATAGTTTGTATCTTTTTATTGCTGAATAGTATTCCATTGAATGGATACACCACAGTTTATCCATCCACCCATTGAAGGACATCTGGGTTGTTTCTATTGTTTTGTGATTATAAATAATGCTTCTGTAAACACTTGTTTACAGGTTTTTGTGTGAATAGAGGGTAACTACCTAGAAGTGGTAGTGCTGAGTCTTTTGGTAGACATATATTTAACTCCAAATGAAACTGCCAATCTAGGCTGGGCACAGTGGCTCATACCTATAATCCCAGCACTTTGGGAAGCCAAGGTGGGAGGATCACTTGAGCTCATATGTTCAAGACCAGCCCTGGCAACACAGTGAGACTCCTGTCTCTATGAAAAAAGGAAAAGAATGTGGAGAGTTAGAGAAAAAAATTAGCCAGACCCGGTGGTGGGCACCTGTGGCCCCAGCTATTCAGAAAGCTGAGGTGGGAGGATTCCTTGAGCCTGGGAGGTTAAGGCTGCAGTGAGCCACAGTGGAACCACTGCACTCCAGCCCAGGTGACAGATTGAAATCCTGTATGAAAAAATAAGAAAAAAAAGAAAAAAAAAAGAAACTGACGATCTTTTTTCCTGAGTGGAAACAGATTTTCATTTTGTATTCCCACTAGCATGATAAGAAAGTTCCAGTTGCTCTGTGTTCTTGTCAGTACTTGGTATTGTCAGTTTTTTTTTTAATTTTAGCTGTTCTAATGGGTGAATTGCATTGTGATTTTAATTTGCATTTCCTTGATGATAACTGATGTTGAGCAACTTTTTGTGTGTTTATTTACCATCCACATATGGTGAAATGTCTGTTTAAATCTTTTGCACATTTTTATAGGAATATTTTCTTATTTTTGAGTTTTGGGAGTTGTTTATATATTCTGGATACAAGTCCTGTGTTAGGGCCAGGTGCTGTGGCTCATAATCCCAGCACTTTGGGAGGTCAAGTTTGGCAGATCACTTCAGGTCAGGAGTTCGAGACCAGCCTGGTCAACATGGTGAAACCCCATCTCTACTAAAATACAAAAATTAGCCAGGCATGGTGGTGCGCATCTGTAATTCCAGCTACATGGGAGGCCGATGCAGGAGAATCACTTGAACCTGGGAGGTGACTGTTGTAGTGAGCCAAGATTGCACCACTACACTCCAGCCTGGGCAACAAGCAAGACCCTATCTTAAGGAAAAAAAAAAAAAAGGTCCCATGTTGGATATGTGATTTGCAAATACTTTACCCTGGTATGTGGCTTGTCTTTTCAGTCTCTTAACAATGAATTTTGCAGAGCAAAAGTATTTAAATTTGATGTCAAATTAATTTTCTTTTTCTTTTTTTTTGAAACAGAGTTTTATTCCATCACCCAGGCTTAAACACAGTGGTACAATCTCAGTTCACTGCAACATCCACCTCCCAGGCTCAAGCAATTCTCCTACCTCAGCCTCCGAAGCAGCTGGGACTACAGGTGCACAGCATCCGCACCTGGCTCGTTTTTGTATTTTTTGTAGAGATGGGGGTTTTTCCATGTTGCCCAGGCTGGTCTCAAACTCCTGAGCTCAAACGATCTGCCTGCCTCAACTTCCCAAAGTGCTGGGATTACAGGCATAAGCCACCACACCTGGCCTTTTTTTCTTCTACAGATCATGCTTTTAGTATCATATCTAAGAATTTGTGGCCTAACATAAGGTCATGATGTAAATATATATTATTGCACTTTAGGTTCTGGGGTACATGTGCAGAACATGCAGAATTGTTGCATAGGTACAAACATGGCAATGCGGTTTGCTGCCTCCATCCCCTGTCACCTATATCTGTCATCTCTCCCCATGTTATCCCTCCCCAACCTCCCTACCCCCTGCTGTCCCTCCCCTATTCCCCCAACAACAGACCTCAGTGTGTGATGCTTCCTTCCGTGTCCATGTGTTCTCATTGTTCAACACCTGCCTATGAGTGAGAACATGCGATGTTTGATTTTCTGTTCTTGCATCAGTTTGCTGAGAATGATGGTTTCCAGATTCATCCATGTCCCTACAAAGGACATAAACTCACCGTTTTTTATGGCTGCATAGTATTCCATGGTGTGTATGTGCCACATTTTCCTTGTCTAGTCTATCATCGATGGGCATTTGGGTTGGTTCCAGGTCTTTGCTATTGTAAACAGTGCCACAATGAACATACATGTGCATGTGTCTTTATAATAGAACGATTTATAATCCTTTGGCTATATACCCAGTAATGGGATTGCTGAATCTAATGGAATTTCTATTTCTAGGTCCTTGAGGAATTGCCACACTGTCTTTCACAATGGTTGAACTAATTTACACTCCCACCAACAGTGTAAAAGTATTCCTATTTCTCCTCATCCTCTCCAGTACCTGTTGTCTCCAGATTTTTTCATGATCGCGATTCTAACTGGCGTGAGATGGTATCTCAATGTGGTTTTCATTTGCATTTCTCTAATGACCAGTGATGATGAGCATTTTTTCATATGTTTGTTGGCATCATATACGTCTTCTTTGAAAAGTGTCTGTTCATGTCCTTTGCCCACTTTTGAATGGGTTTGTTTGTATTTGTCTTGTAAATCTGTTTTAGTTATTTGTAGATTCTGGATATAAGTCCTTTCTCAGATGAGTAGATTGCAAAAATTTTTTCCCATTCTGTTGGTTCCCAGTTCACTCTAATGATTGTTTCTTTTGCTGTACAGAAGCTCCGGAGTTTAATTAGATCCCATTTGTCTATTTTGGCTTTGGTTGCCAATGCTTTTGGTGTTTTAGTCATGAAGTCCTTGCCTAGGCCTATGTCCTGAATGGTTTTGCCTAGGTTTTCTTCTACAGTTTTTATGGTGTTAGGTCTTATGTTTACGTCTTTAATCCATCTGGAGTTAATTTTAGTGTAAGGTGTGAGGAAGGGGTCCAGTTTCTGCTTTCTGCACATGGCTAGCCAGTTTTCCCAACACCATTTATTAAACAGGGAATCCTTTCCCCATTGCTTGTTTTTGTCAGGTTTTTCAAAGATCAGATGGTTGTAGACGTGTGGCATTGCCTCTGAGGCCTCTGTTCTGTTCCATTGGTCTATCTCTGTTTTGGTACCAGTATCATGCTGTTTTGATTACTGTAGCCTTGTAGTATAGTTTGAAGTCAGGAAGCGTTATGCCTCCAGCTTTGTTCTTTTTGCTTAGGATTGTCTTGGCTATGCAGGCTCTCTTTTGGTTCCATATGAAGTTTAAGGTGTTTTTTTCCAGTTCTGTGAAGAGGGTCATAGGTAGCTTGATGGGTATAGCATTGAATCTATAAATTACTTTGGGCAGTATGGCCATTTTCATGATATTGACTCTTCCTAACCATGAGCATGGAATGTTTTTCCATCTGTTTGTGTGTCCTCTTTTATTTCCTTGAGCAGTGGTTTGTAGTTCTCCTTGAAGAGGTCCTTTACATCCTTTGTTAGCTGTATTCCTAGGTATTATATTCTCTTTGTAGCAATTGTTAATAAGAGTTCATTCTTGATTTGGCTCTCTTTAAGTCTGTTATTGGTGTATAGGAATGCTTGTGATTTTTGCACATTGATTTTGTATCCTGAGACTTTGCTGAACTTTCTTATCAGTTTAAGGAGATTTGGGACTGAGACAATGGGGTCTTCTAAATATACAATTGTCATCTGCAAATAGAGACAATTTGACGTCCTCCTTTACTAATTGAATACCCTTTATTTCTTTTTCTTGCCTGATTGCTCTGGCTA
>CAUYLG010014305.1:0-13001 GCA_963573385.1 Cacajao melanocephalus | reverse complement strand
ATAGAGGTTTTTAATACCCATTTTTAGACTGCATTCTAGCCTGGGCAGTAGAACAAGAATCCTGTTCTCTCTCCCTCTTTTCCTTCCTCTTTCTTTCTCTCGTACAGTCTTTTTTTTTTCTTTCTTTCACTCTCACTTTCTTTCTTCTCTTTTTCTTTCTTTCAAAAAAAAAAAAAAGACAGATCTGGAAATGCAGCCCCCTAGAATTTCAGCATTGCTAAAAACTGGCATTTACTATGTGTTTTCTAATTTTTCTAATTCTGAATTGGAGTGTTTATTATGATATTCACTCCAATATATTACAGATTTTTGTGTGAGGTAGGGGCAAGCTAGGGACGAGCAGATAACTTGTTTTTTAAGTTCATGGGTAACTAGATCACAAGGAGCCACATCTGGACTTCATAGAGAGACAGCACATACCCAGACATCCCTGCATTTTGAACTTGATGGAATTTTGTTGTCTCCCTTGGGGAGGAGACGTGGTAAATTTGAACCGTGGCAGTCTAGCAACCCACAAAATTCTGAGAATTCCCTTCCCTTCAAAGCTTCAGGTTAACTTGTGCTGCAAGAGGCATGTGTATGAGATTTCGAAGGGAACAGGAAGCAGCAGCCTGATTCTTTGCATGCTCAGGTTCACTCTGGAGGTCCAAGCAGGGCTGCAGCTCACACAGGCAGGGGATCTGCCTGCTCGCCTCCTTGGCGTGAGGCGGCCCCCAGCCAGCAGCTTCTTCCGCTCCGGACAGACCTCCTCCTTCAGCTTCTCTGGTTCTGGGGCCGGTGTATGTGTGTGGCTCCATGACAAAGGACTCCAGCTTCTGCCAGAGGTCATACTCAGTGTCACAGCTGGCGGCTTGAAGGTATCGAGAGAACAATACAGAGTTCAGCTTGTCCTTGGCTGTTCCAATTTGGTCTTGTTCATTCCCATTTTATTTTCTTATGTCTTCCTCTACTGCTGACCTCAGGCCCAGCCTCAGCTGCTGAAGTAATTGCTGTCTAGGAGCTGCTTCATATAGAAGGTGAATTGCCTATAAAAAATCCCATGTTTATAATGTTCCCTGTGGCTCTGCTCCTCTGATAAAACTCTAATACAGAAGGTTAGCATGTTCTGTGGATCAGAAGAGTAAAGGCATATTTGGCTACCAGATTCCAGAAACACACCCACCAGAGCGTATAGGGAGGGAGACAATTTGTCAAAGAACATGGTATAACAAAAAGCAAGAGAGCATGGCTATTAATGCAGGTTGAAGGGAGAGATGAAGATTCCACCTTATCCTTCAGGAATGAGGCATGATTGTCTGGTAAGGTAGGAGGATGGGAGAAGGGAAGTGGGGCTTTTCAAAATAGAGGAGGTATCTGAAATAGCCACTGCATATTGGTTACTTGACTAGCTTATCTGTAGAAGACTAATACCAAATGTTTATTGAAGGGAAATTGCAGGCATTTCTATATAGACACTTACTATACCATAACACATTCAATCCTCACAAAACCCTTATGGGTGTGCTATTATTTTATATTTATGGATGAAAAAACTGAGGCACAGAGAAAATAAGTACCTAGCCCAAAGTAATATTTTCAAAAATCTAGCCAATATTACAAAAAATGTCTTATGCTAGGAAACTACAATTCTTGGCACATAAATTTCCGATGGACTATTAGACATTTTCATGCCCATTTTACAGGCAGACATGAGGCCCAAGGAAGTTTGGTGTTGTACATGGTTACATACCAAAAGTGCTAAATTATGACTTGATATAAATTATGATAACACTGGTTACCCAAACCCTAAGAATTTAGTTTTCAACTATTCATAATATATAATTAATATTTTATTTATGTGTATGTACAAATACACACACACAGATATGTATATTTATAACACCTGATGTATTACAGATAAAATTCAGAGGCTAAGCTTATATAAAGTGATATCTTAAATAAACTTGTGATTGTTAATTTTATGTGTCAACTTAGCAACTAAGGGAAATCATTTTCTGTAAAGATTAGTCACTAACCTGTCTAGTGTGAAAGGGGCCCTGTGTAGTCAGCTTTCCACCTAGTGACTGATAGATCTCTTCAATGAAAGATAATATAGGAAGATGAGTGTTGGTGATATGGTTGAATGTGTGTCCCGCCCAAATCTCATATTGAATTGTAACTTCTGGTGTTGGAGGTGGTGCCGGTGGGAGGTCATTGGATCATGGGGGCAGGTTCTCATGAGTGATTTAGCACTATTACCTCAGTGCTGTTCTTGTGAGAGTGAGTGAGTGAGTGAGTGAGTTATCATGAGATCCATCTCTTAGTCCTGCTCCTGCCATGTAAGATCCTTGCTCCTGCTTTGCCTTCTGCCATAAATAAAAACTCCTTGAAGCCTCCCCAAAAGCAAATGCTGCTATGCACATTGTATAGCCTGTGGAATTATGAGCCAATTAAACCTCTTTTCTTTGTGCATTACCCAGTCTCAGGTATTTCTTTAGAGCAGTGTGAGAAGGAATTAATAACGGCTGGTTTCTGTTCTGGGAGACTAGATGTTTGGTAGTAGGAGCAGACAGTTTGGCCTTGGTAAGTGGCATCCCATGCTCTGGGGCTCATGCATTTTCCCTGCCTCTGCCACCAGGACTATTTCGTCATATATCCATGTGTCAACATTGGGTTGGCTGGTACAGAGGCTAGCCGACGGCAACTGGCTGAGTGATTTTTGTCTAGCTTGATCAGTGACTCTTTCTTAACAGATGTTCTTTGGTGGCCATTAACGAGTAACACAGAGATTTTCACATGTTGTACCCACTCTCATATGTCCATCCAATTGCTCCTCCTCATGAATTCCTTATCCCAAATCTTTCCATTTTACCTCTCCCAGCTCCCAGCAGGGAGACAAGCCATTTGCCACTGACCATGAATCCATATATTTCTCATTTAGAGCCATTTCTCTTTTTACATAAAGTTTATTACCAGGTACCTGTCAAAAGCTCTTTCCATTAGAAAGATTTTCCCTGACATACCAGGCTGTCCCACACTGGAATCAAGCTTGCTTTTGTCTCCTCCCATTTGGCCATTAGTGTGAGCTGAGAGAGACAGGCTGTGCAGCAGTGGTGGATAGCGTGGGGATCTGAGCTGCATCCTTGGGCAACTAGCCAGTGCCTTTAATTCCTGCTCCTGCTTACTCCCCAGATGCACCACTCCCTCTCACAATGGATTGTTGCTAGGATCATTGGACATCATTACATAGTAGAACTGATAGAACTCAGCTTATGATGAGCAGTTCTGGCCCCATGGTCACAGTAATACACCAAATGCTGCTTTTGAAAAGGCATGTAGTTATTCACTGAAGATGACATGGCTACAGAGTCCTAAGAGTCTGTGTTACAATTTTCTCATTGGGATTTTCCATAAACTCATCACAGCGTATTTCACTACTGATACATTAAACATCATAGGTTCTGTCTGGAAGAATATTATAGTTTTTTGTTTGTTTGTTTGTTTTTTGTCTTTTTTTTTTTTAAGAGATTATAGGGTCTGCTACAAAGCCCTTTTCTGCTTGAGTCGTATTCAAAGGTGAAAGACTCCTGTGTTAGCTGGTATAAAAGTCAGAGCAGTATTTCCAAATGTGGCACATGGTACTTCCTTAACACAAATGGGCCTACCTAGTATTGTCCTTCCTTCTTTGTAGTAGTAAATACAGAATGCAATAATATATCTTTTAATGTGGAAAATAAAGCATCACTCGACCCCTAAAAGTTTTACTGATGTGATTGATCCCTGAATCATTGTGAGTTTATTTATCACTGTTTGTACACACGGCTCTCTTATCAAGGCCTCCAATCCACTAGCCACTTCTTGCTAATCCAGTCCAATCAAGATAATGGCATCAATATAGTGGATCTGTATGATGTATAGGATATCAGAGAGTGTAGATCATCTTATACTATAACAGTGCAAAATAATTATCATAGTCCTGGGACAAAACTATACCTGTCTATTCCAAAGAAATGCAAAGAGTTTATGATCCTCTTTTCCGATAAGAAAAGAACACATTCATCAACTCAGTGGCCATATACCATGCACCTGTTATGCTACTTTAGCAAAGATAAGCACATCTGGCCCAGCAGCTACAGCTGGGACTCCTACTTCGTTGACTTGCAGTAATCCACTGTCATCCTCCAGCCAGGCAGCCCATGATCTAGCTCTGAAATCACATTTTAGCATCTGCTTGTTTGAACACTCCTTGGCACTAACTGCTGCAGTTTGGCTTCCATGTGAATCAGACTCTGAGAAGATTAGATTGCCAGACATTTAAGAACTGTTCTTGGGATTTCACAACTATAGAAGAGTTATAAAAGAAACAGGATTTCAGAGAAAGATGTTGAACCAAAACGCTGTCCCAATAAAAGCTTCTGTGGATTCCAGGGAGAGATATGGAGCTGGGATGACCTTCTTAAGTTGTCCTGAGTTGAGGAGAGGGGACTGGGTCTTTATATCACCATGTTGGATGCAAGCTAAGCCTGAAAGTAAGTGTAATCTTGAGCAAGCCAGTTTTCTTCAGCTGAGACGCTTCCCATAGAGGGCTGACAGTTTAGAATCATCTTCCGGTAGCATTTCCAGCATCTAAGAGAGTAAGTCCTTCATGTATTAGGGAGATAGGGGCTGCTCATAGCTCAGAGCATCCACCGCTATCAGATGACAGTATGTGAGGGACAGTTCTGGGTTGGTTATGCTGTTCCATTGCTCAACTTGTCTATTCCTGCACAAATAGCAAATTGTTTTAATTACTATAGCTTTATAATAGGCTTGATATTTGATAGGGTCTAGCATTGTTTTCCTTCTTTAATATTGCATTAGCAATATTGGTCTTCTCTGATAAGTTTATCAATTTTGATCTGTTAAAAAACCTTCTTAGGTTTTGTTTATGATTTCATTGAATCTACACATTCTCTGGAGAAAATTGACATCTTAATACTATGCTTTCCAATATCAAAACTTCCAATAATGGTGAATCATCTCTCCATTTTTTTTTAGTCTTCTTTAAACTTAGTAAGAATTTTAACTTCTAGTAAAAGATTTTGAACATATTTGATACATTTATTCCTTGATATTTGATGTTTATTGATGCTAATGTAATTACATAATTTTTTTAAATTTCACTCTTTTGTTGTACTTTTGTTACTGGAATGAAATGTTTGTGAATTGAACATATACCCAATAACTTTGCTAAATTCACTTATTAATTCTGATTGTTTGTAAGTTCTTTACGTTTGCCAGGCACATGATTATTAGGCCTGGGAATAATGATAGTTTTATTTCTTTTATTCTGATTATGTCTTTTTTTTTCTTGCCTTATTTACTGGCTAGATTTGCAGTACAATATTGAATGTAATGTTAATAGTGAACATCTTTGTCTAATTCCTAATTTCAATAGATCATTTTTCAATATTTCCCCATTGTATAAGATTTCTGTACTAGGTTTTTTTAATAGATATTCTTATAAGTTATGTGTAGGTTAAAATATTTTACCTATTCCTAGTATTTTTGGAGTTTTATCATAGATAAATGTTGAATTTCGTCAAATAATTTTCTAAATACATCAAAATAATCATGCACTTTTTTCCCCTTTCTTTCTTCATTGGTGTGGTAAATTATACTGATTGATTTTTCAATGCTAAACTAACTTTAAATATGGGAAAATTGTATCCGATGTTTTATGTATGTAAACAAATGCTGAATTTTAAATGCTCATATTTTATTAAGGATGTTTGCATCTATGCTTATGATTGGGCTATAATTTACCTTTCTTATAATTTCTTTGTCAGGTTTTGGAGTTAAGATTTGGGTGCTACCTCATAAAAAGAACAAGAAACTATTCACTCTTTTTAACCTCCTAAAAGAATTGGTGTCTGATTTGTGTTATTTATTACTTGCATTTCTTCTTTATAAGTTTGAAAAGATTCATCAATGATACTATCTAGGTCTAGGATTTTCATCGTGAGAAGATTTTTAAATAATGTGTTCAACTTTAACTTTTAGACTATTAAAGAATGACATTTAATCCCTAAATATTTATTGAGTGTGTGTTATGTACCAAGTGTTGTATTGAATATATGTTGTGTATCATGATAGAGGTCGATGATTGTGTTAGTCCATTCTCACACTACAAAGAATACCTGAGACTGGATGATTATACACAAAAGTTTAATTGACTCACATTTCTGCATGGTTTGAAGAGGCCTCAGGAAACTTACAATCATGGCTTAAGGTGAATGGAGAAGCAAGGCACGTCTTACATGGCAGCAGGAAAGAGAGAGAGAACAGGGAAACTGCCACTTATAAAACCATCAGATATCCTGAGAATTCACTCACTGTCATGAGAAGAGCATAGGGGAAACCACCCCCATGATCCAATCACCTCCCACCAGGTGCCTCCCTCAACACATGGGGATTGCAATTTGGATTACAATTGTTGATGAGATTTGGGTGAAGACATAGCCAAACTATATCAATGATACATGGTGATCCTGTGAATCTAAAGTGAGACTATGTTGAAGATACAAAGGTGAGATGTAAGCACCTACCTGCACTTGTGAAATGTATATTCTGGGGACGGGGGGCAGACATGTCAACAAAACAGTCATAAACAAAATTTCAATTTTGACGAATTCTAAGCAAAAGTTCATGGTGTCATGAAAGTTAAAAATGGAATGATTTTATATCATTTAGACATATCAGGAACAACTTTCAGGAGCAAATGATATCTGTAAATAATTAAATGTTTCCACTTAGCTTTACTTAACATATTTTTATTATTTCTTTCATTTTTAAAGAATATTTTCTTAATATAGCTGCTCTTCTGCAAAGCTACTCATAACTTTGATTGCACATTCAATCATACCTCTATTCCAGTTTCAAATGTCCATATTAGAAGGAAAGCTCAATTCTTTCTGGACTCTCACCTCTCCCTACTCAAATGCGACAGCTTCATTCCTCACTATTCTCTACTGCCATTGCTTCTCCCTACCACATGGTGTCCCTGTTGACAACTGGTCCTCCACAGTCAGCTAGGTGATTGAATCCATGAATCTCCAAAGGATTCTCGTCTCAGAATGAAAATGAAACAAGGATCTCAGCTTCTGGGATTCACATAATCCAGCTACCTGGGCTCATCTCTCTCAGCCATATTCAGCCATCTCTCAGTCTCTAGGAGTACTGTTTTAAAATTTTCACAACTGTCTTCATAGCTCTTCAGTAGTATCTGGATGCCTAGAGGTTTAACTTCTCTTTATAACTTCCCTTTATAACTCTAAAAACTCAAGGAGCCCTATATACCCCTCCTGTCCAATTCACTCACCTACCATCCTAAAGGTTGTTTGGCTAAATGTCCTGGGCCTATACCATCTAAAACCTAGAAGACACTTGTATAGCCGCTTTCCTACACCAAAGAAGTTGTGTTCAGAAAAAGAGAGGGATCTATTTTCAGATCTCAAGGGAGATTTATCCTCCTAAGAATTACCGAAATAAGGTTCTAGCACTTCCATCATTGGGCCAAAGAAAAGAAAAAACAAAAACAAGTTTAATTTATGGTATGCATGTGTATGTGTATAAACACATACGTGCGCGCGCACACACACACATGTACATATGTTCTTTATTTAAACTTCCTTTTGTTCTAGGTAACAGTACTGTGGAGAAAAAAATACTAATTAGTTATATGTCTTATGAAACTACTTCAGGTATTTAATAACAACAGTCAGACTGCCCCGTGGGCTTTTCTTCTCTGTTATAAACAACACGACTCTTTAAACCTTGCCTCAGGTCAGTATTTTCTAACCCTTGTTTGTTTTTCTCATTCTTCCCTGATTTTTTTCCAGTTTGTCCACATCATTTAAAAAGCACAGTGACCAAAAGTAGCCACAATATCCTAATAAATAGCTCATGAATGCATAATATAGCAGAGAGATTACTTCCAAATGCTTCATGAATTATTCCTTTTTAATAAATTCCAGAATCCTAGTGGTTTCAGGTCAGCATCAACACTCCAGGATTTTCATTTCCATGTTTGCCTAGTCAGTCCTTTCCATTTATTTATTCCTTTTCTAAATTTTAATCCTGTTGCAAAAACCAGTATTTTGCTAATGTCACCTTCATTCTAATTTTCGTATGTCAGAATAATGGCAAGATTTCTAAATGTTAAATTCTTCCACATCTCAACATCTATATATGTTAGATTGATTATTCAGTAGTTTCAATTTATTGAGTTTTCAAATAACTATAATACTTTGTATTTTCCCTTCCAAATGATAACATTTACAAAGAAAAGCACAATTAAGATAATAATTCACAATTGTCTTCTGATTTGGGACAAATTGAACTGCATTAATGCAGCAATGTCATTCAAAACAAAGACCCAGTTCTACTACAATTGAGCACTTCTTTCGACAAAGTGCTATCACTTCAGAGAATTTTTTCTTATAATTTAATTTAAATAATTTATTTCTCTACAGATGGAGTTCCACTATTTTGCCCAGGCTGGTCTCGAACTCCTGTTCTCAAGCGATCTTTCTGTCTCAGCCTCCCAAAGTGCTGGCATTACAGGACTGAGCCACTGCACCTGGCCTCTTTTAGTTTTGTATACCAAGGAAGCTATGTGCATGGAAGCAAATAGGTTAATCGAATCATTTCTTCATGTTCATTATAGCATCATTATTTTATGTTAAGGTCATGGATGTAAATCCTATACCATATCATCCATTCAGAAAATATTGATAACAAAATGTATTGGATTGTTCCATCGTTCATTGAATCATATACCTTCTAATCCCTGGATCTTGAAATGACATTAGAAATCATCAAATAAAGCCCCACAATGAGGAATATGAGGTTCAGGCAATTTTTAAGAGACTCATCCAAAATCAAGTAGTTAGTAATCAAAAATGGATTGAAACTAATTATTCAGACGCAAAATCTTAAGTTCTTTCTTCTACACAACATCATCTCCTGAATTTTCCATTTCAAGAACTTTTAATAAATGCAGTTAAATATGAATAATATATAGAGGTTTTAAGTCTATGAACTTAAGCACCAATGAGATGTAGCTTTATAGCAGAAATATATTTTCAAATAATGTAATAAGCCTTGTCAATGAGTGCTTTTTAATTGTGCTTTTTTTTATCTTTGTCATTCAGCCCCCAATCTATCCTTTTATATAGTGTGCTCTGTAAAGCTGGAACCACAACTCTGCAAATTACACTTCAAGGACTTCTTTACCAGTGGTATCACGTTAAGTTCCACCAATAGGAGGAAATAGAGGGAGATAGGAGATAGGAGGAGAGGGGGAGGGAATTCTTTACTCCTGTTTGCTTTGGTGCCTATCAGCAGCACCTCAGCAGTGGCAGTTGGTTTCAGCATTCAGCCTTTTCCTGCTCAGAGGTATCAGCTGCAGCCAGACAGGGTCCACTACTCAGAGGTCTGCTATTGGGCACTGGTGGTGAGAGCTACTTACTGCTCTTATGTCATGTGGATTGCTTCAGTGCTTCCCTTTGCTCCCAAACCCTCCAACAACTGGTTAACAGATTTCCTATATTAAAGCTCCATATTTAAAAGCATTTTATCTCCAACAGAATACTCAAATCAAGAGGAAGCCTTGACATTTTGTTTCTCTTTATTATTCAGAATGTTGTACTATTAAATTTAGAATTCTCTACCATTTGAGAGAAGGGGAGAAAAAAATGGTAGACTTAATTTCTAAATGTCTACCTTCTCTGGAATAAAGTTCTCTAAAAATAGTCAGTCATGAGAAATAACATATTTTCCACCAAAAGTAGATTCTAAGGCCACTGTGCAAAACAAAAATAGGTTCCAATCAAATTATCCTTGAAAATCTCTTAACAGTTCATTAATAAAGTACATGTAGTTTTGAGTAAAGTATTACGTGGAAATATTTATATAAAATATGTATAAAATGAACATTGTATTTTACTTGTATCTATAAAACATATAAATAATCCTATTTAAATTATTTCTCAGTTTTTGAACGTCTGTTTAGATCTTACATTTCAAATTTAAAAGTGGATTTATGCAATCCACTGGATCACTAAATTGTGCAACTAAGTCAGGTATTTGTAGAATTGTGAGAAAATGTAGAAATTAAAATGTTATTTGTTCCCTAGGATATAGTTTTGGAATCCAAGAAACATAATGTTAGCTAGCCAAGTTTTAGTTGTCTAGACATATAAGACCTTTAAAAAATGCTGATATAAGCATATGAGTACTGTGCTAATTAGAAATGATTTAATGTGCTTCCTATACTACATTTATTTTAGAAGGATTCCCAGGAGGATTTAATAACTAGAGTGAATTTGAGCATAAAATAAATGCTTATAATTTTCTATTAATTTTCAAATGAACATGATATGACTCTAGAAATACTTGTAAAACTCGTTTTTAAAAATTGTTGCTATTAACTTTTTACAAAAGATAGTTTTTACCACATAGATGCATTATATCACAAAGATACAGAAAAAGACTTCAATTTTTTTAAATGCAAGGTTTTACAGGAATTTTTCTGTATAGTCTTACATTAGTCTTTTTTGTAGTTAATTTTTATCCAGGTGAATTCTTGTGATTCCTACAAATGCTATGTTATTAATAATTTATTTTATGAACAATTTTATTTTCACTCAGAATTCACATCACTATCAGTCTGGCTTTTCATATGTTTATTCAACTATGTTATTCTCTATGCATTTATTCTATGATTTTAGAAAAACTGTTTTCCTGAATAAGCAAAATAGACAATTATTGCAAATTATTTACTTATTTAATTATACAAGATAACTAACAAAATTAAAAATGTGTAAATTATAGTCCAACTATTACCCTCACCATAAACTCTGTGATAATTAAGTGGGTATTGAAAAAATTATCTTCAACATCTTTGACAAGGGAAAACGTTTTTAAAAAGAAAAAATTATTAACAGATAATTTAGACAAAAAATTACTTCCTCATAAATATTAAAACATAGAAAAAATGGCTTGATTATTTAAATCATCTTTATTCATATCTGGAAAGTCTGTGTTGCTTTGTGTACTTTGCTTGGTACGACTTTTGTATTAGTTAGTCCTTAAAATTCACTAAGCTTTAGACTTTAAATATAGTTTTCTTGATTGAATTAGAAAGCTCTTCTACAACTAACAGTCTCCCAGTATAATAGTCCTGGGGAAAATAGGACATAGATAAAATTTGAGTCTATTCGTTTACTTTCTTTCACTATTCCTTTGCTTTCCACTTAGGACATCTTGGCTTCAGGAAGCTCAGATTGTTTTCTTTTTTTTTTTTCTTTCGAGACAGAGTCTCGCACCTGGGCTGGAGTGCAATGGCACGACCTCAGCTCACTGCAACCTCCGCCTCCTGGGTTCAAACGATTGTCCTGCGTCAGCCTCCCGAGTAGCTGGGACTACAGGCCTGTGCTACCAAGCCCAGCTAATTTTTTTATTTTTTGGGTTTTTTTTTTGTATTTTTAGAAGTGATTTTTATAGTATTATTATCATATATATATCATATATATATCCATATATATATAAATCATATATATATATCCATATATATATATACCATATATATATATCCATATATATATATCATATATATATATCCATATATATATATATGATATATATATATATCCATATATATAATATATCCATATATATATATATATCCATATATATATATATATATATATATAGTATTTTTAGAAGCGATTCTCCTGCCTCAGCCTCCCAAATAGCTGGGACTGCAGGCACATGCTACCAAGCCCAGCTAATTTTTTTTTTCTTTTGTATTTTTAGTAGATCTTGGGTTTCACTATGTTGGCCAGGCTGATCTCCAACCCCTGACCTCGTGATCCGCCTGCCTTGGCCTCCCAAACTGCTGGGATTACAGACGTGAGCCACCACGTCCGGCCTCAGATTGCTTTCTTAGAGTCCTGACTAAACCTGTCATCTATAGGTGGTGCTCTAAGCTCCAGCAATATCCTTTCCCTTTTATTCCCAGTGACATTCCTCAAAACGCATGTAACCCATCAAGGCTGGAGGTAAATAATCTGATAAAAGGATTCATATATCTGAATGTTTATAAAAATTACTCTAGGACTTTGCAACTTAAAAATTAGTATTTGGAGATGATATGATTTCAGATAAAGTAATACATTCCTAGTAAAATGTTAGCGCAGGAGATCACTTGAGGACCAATTGAAGAGTCTGAGTTCCTATGACATACATATATATTTATTTTAATACCCTGCCTTTCAGCTTTGAAAAGTAATATCAAATATACCAAGAGGGGAAAGATCTCTGATGAGGATGAGTAAAGGGAAAGATCTTTATGACTGTCTATGAACTTGGAAGTTTGAAAATTTTTACTTCATTGTGAACAACTTCTTCACTAATTAGGTTTGAATTGAAAAAGCCAAGCCAGAAAGAAAAGAAAATTAATCTCACTTCAGAGGAAGACATGGATGATAGCCTTCCTCTTAAAATAATGTGATTACTTTCTGTTTGGTTACCACAATGTATATTTTTTAAAAATAGTTAAAGATGGAATTTTGGCATGATTTTATAAAGCTTGAGCCAGATTATCTTATTTTATTTGGATCCCTGGTTTATCTCAAGGTTTGGAATTCAGGGCCAGCCCATTTGTGAAACTTTCTAATTATTTTCAGAGCCTGAACAAAACTCTATACATCTTTTTTTTTTTTTTGAAAGAAAGAAAAAGAGAGGAAAGAAAGTGAGAGTGAAAGAAAGAAAAAAAAAGAATGTAAGAGAAAAAGAAAGAGGAAGAGAAAGAGAGAGAGAGAACGGGATTTTTGTTTTATTGCCCAGGCTAGAATGCAGTCTAAAAATGGGTATTAAAAACCTCTTTTATGCCAATAATTGTGCTTAACAATGGAGACAGGAAGGAATAAGAGATGAAAATAACAAACAAGCAGCCAACCAATATTTTATTTAAACCT
>CAUYLG010014304.1:0-23974 GCA_963573385.1 Cacajao melanocephalus | reverse complement strand
AACAGTGCAAAAGCATTCCTATTTCTCCACATCTTCTACAGCATATATTGTTTCCTGACTTTTTAATTATCACCATTTTAACTGGAGTGAGATGGTATCTCACTGTGGTTTTGATTTGCATTTCTCTAATGACCAGTGATGTTAAGCTTTTTTTTTTTTCATATGTTTGTTGGCCATGTAAATGTCTTCTTTTGAAAAGTGCCTGTCCATATCCTTTGCCTACTTTTGATGGGGTTGTTTGTTTTTTTCTTGTAAATTTGTTTAAGTTCCTTATAGATTCTGGATATTAGTCCTTTGTCAAATGGATAGATTGCAAAAATATTCTCCCATTCTGTAGGTTGCCTGTTCACTCTGATGATAGTTTCTTGGAAGCTCTTTAGTTTAATTAGATCCCACTTATCAATTTTGACTTTTGTTGCAATTGCGTCTGGTGTTTTAGTTATGAAGTAATCGCCCATGCCTATGTCCTGAATAGTATTACCTAGGTTTTCTCCTAGGGTTTTTATGGTTTCATGTCTTACATTTAAATCTTTAATCCATCTTGAGTTAATTTTTGTATGAGGTGTAAGGAAGGGGTCCGGTTTCAGTTTTCTACATATGGTTAGCCAGTTTTCCCAACACCATTTATTAAATAGAAAATCATTTCCCATTGCTTGTTTTTGTCAGGTTTGTCAAAGATTAGATGGTTGTAAATGGGTGGTGTTATTTCTTAGGCCTCTGTTCTGTTCTCTTGGTCTATATATCTGTTTTGGTACCAGTACCTTGCTATTTTGGTTACTGTAGCCTTGTAGTATAGTTTGAAGTCAGGTTGTGTGGTGCCTCCAACTTTGTTCTTTTTGCTTAGGATTTAAAATTTCATATGAAATTTTATTGGAATTTAATTTTCAATATAGCCTATATAGCCCGTCTTGGCTATACAGGCTCTTTTTTGATTCCATATGAAATTTAAAGTAGTTTTTTCTAATTCTGTGAAGAAAGTCAATGGTAGCTAGATGGAAATAACATTGAATCTATAAATTACTTTGAGCAGTATAGCCATTTTCATGATCTTGATTCTTCCTAATCATGAGCATGGAATATTTTTCCTTTTGTTTGTGTCCTCTTTTACTTCCTTGAGCAGTGGTTTGTAGTTCTTCTTAAAGAGGTCCTTCACATCCCTTGTAAGTTGTATTCCTAGGTATTTTATTCATTTTGTAGCATTTGTGAATGGGAGTTTGGTCATGATTTGGCTTTCTGTATTTTTATTATTGGTGTATAGGAATGTTTGCGATTTTTGCACATTGATTTTGTATCCTGAGACTTTGTTGAAGTTGCTTATCAGCTTAAAGAGTTTTGGGGCTGAGATGATGGGTTTTTCTGAATATACAATCATGTCATCTGCAAACAGAGATAATTTGACTTCCTCTCTTCCTATTTGAATACACTTCATTTCATTTCTTGCCTGATTGCCCTGGCCAGAACTTTCAAAACTATGTGAACTAGGAGTGGTGAGAGAGGGTATTCTTGTCTTGTGTTGGTTTTTAAAGAATGCTTCTGGCTTTTGCCTATTTGGTATGATATTGGCTGTGAGTTTGTTATGAATAGCTCTTATTATTTTGAGATATGTTCTATTGATACTAGTTTATTGAGTGTTTTTAGCATGAAGAGGTGTTGAATTTTATTGAAGGCCTTTTCTGCATCTATTGAGATAATCATGTGGTTTTTGTCATTGGTTCTATTTATGTGATGGATTACATTTATTGATTTGCATATGTTGAACCAGCCTTGCATACCAGGGATGAGGCCAACTTGATCATGGTGGATAAGTTTTTGATGTGCTGATGGTTTTCCAGTATTTTATTAAGAATTTTCACATCGATGTTCATCAGGGATATTGGCCTGAAATTTTCTTTTTTTGTTGTGTTTTGGTATCAGGATGTTGTTCTGCCATGTTTTGGTATCAGGATGATGCTGGCCTCATAAAATAAGTTAGGGAGGGGTCCCTCTTTTTCTATTGTTGGGAATAATTTCAGAAGGAATGGTACCAGCTCCTCTTTGTACCTCTGGTAGAATTCAGCTGTGAATCATCTGGTCTGGGGCCTTTTTTTTTTTTTTTTTTTAGTTGGTAGGCTCAATTTCAGAACTTGTTATTGGTCTATTCAGGGATTTGACTTCTTCTTGATTTAGTCTTGGGAGAGTGTATGTGTCCAGGAATGTATCCATTTCTTCTAAATTTTCTAGTATATTTGCATAGAGGCATTTATAGTATTCTCTGACGGTAGTTTGTGTTTCTGTGGAATCAGAGGTGATCTCCCATTTATCATTTTTTATTGTGTCTATTTGATTCTTCTCTCTCTTTATTAGACTGGCTAGCAGTCTATGTATCTTGTTAATCTTTTCAAAAAAACAGCTCCTGGATTCTTTGACTTTTTGAAAGTTTTTTTTTGTGTTTCTATCCCTTCTGTTCTGCTCTGATCTTAGTTCTTATCTTCTGCTAGCTTTTGAATTTGTTTGCTCTGGCTTCTCTAGTTCTTTTAATTGTAATGTTATGGTGTCAATTTTAGATATTTCCCACTTTCTCCTTTGGGCATTTAGTGCTATAAATTTTTCTTTTAACACTGCTTTAGCTGAGTCTCAGAGATTCTTGTACATTGTGCCTTTGTTCTCATTAGTTTTAAAGAACTTACTTATTTCTGCCTTAATTTCATTATTTACCAAGTAGTAATTTAGGAGCAGGTTGTTCAGTTTCCATGTAGTTGTGCAGTTTTGAGTGAGTTTCTTAATCCTGAGTTCTAATTTGATTGCACTGTGGTCTGAGAGACTGTTATGATTTCCATTCTTTTATATTTGCTGAGGAGTGTTTTCCTTCCAATTATGTGGTCGATTTTGGAATAAGGTCGATGTGGTGCTGAGAAGAATGTATATCTGTTGATTTGGGGTGGAGAGTTCTGTAGATGTCTATTAGGTTCACTTGGTTCAGAGCTGAGTTCAAGTCCTGAATATCCTTGTTAATTTTCTATCTAATATTGACAGTGGGGTGTTAACGTCTCCCACTATTATTGTGTGAGAGTCTAAGTCTCTTTGTAGGTCTCTAAGAACTTGCTGCATGAATCTAGGTGCTCCTGTATTGGGTGCATATATATATTTAGAATAGTTAGCTCTTCTTGTTGCATTGATCCCTTTACCATTATGTAATGCCCTTCTTTGTCTTTTTTGATGTTTGTTGGTTTAAAGTCTGTATTATCAGAGACTAGGATTGCAACCCCTGCTTTGTTTTGCTTTCAATTTTCTTGGTAAATATTCCTCCATTTCTTTATTTTGATCGCATGTGTGTCTTTGCATGTGAGATAGATCTCCTGAATATAGCACACTGATGGGTCTTGACTCTATCCAATTTGCCAGTCTGTGCCTTTTAGTTGGGTCATTTAGCCCATTTATATTTAAGGTTAATATTTTTATGTGTTAATTTGATTCTGTCATTATGATGCTAGCTGGTTATTTTTGCCCATTAGTTGATGCAGTTTCTTCATAGCATTGATGGTCTTTACATTTTGGTTTGTTTTTACAGTGGCTGGTACTGGTTTTTCCTTTCCATATTTAGTGCTCCCTTTAGGAGCTCTTGTAAGGCGGGCCTGGTGGCGACAAAATCCCTTAGCATTTGCTTGTCTGTCAAGGATTTTATTTCTCCTTCACTTATGAAGCTTATTTTGGCTGGATATAAAATTCTGGGTTGAAAATTCTTTCCTTTAAGAATGTCGAGTATTGGCCCGCCTCTCTTCTGGTTTGTAGGGTTTCTGCTGAGAGATCACTGTGAGTCTGATAGGCTTTCGTTTGTGGGTTAGCCAATCTTTCTCTCTGGCTGCCCTTAACATTTTTTTCCTTCACTTCAACCTTGGTTAATCTGACAATTATGTGTCTTGGGATTAGTGTTCTCAAGGAATATCTTTGTGGTGTTCTCTGTATTTCCTGAATTTGAATGTTGGCCTGCCTTGCTAGATTGGGGAAGTTCTCCTGAATAATATTCTGAAGTGTGTTTTCCAGCATGGTTCCATTCTCCCCGTCACTTTTAGGTACACCAGTCAAACATAGGTTTGGTCTTTTCACATAGTCCCATATTTCCTGGAGGCTTTCTTCATTCCTTTTCATTTTTTTTCCCTCTAATCTTGTCTTCATGCTTTATTTCATTAAGTTGATCTTCAATCTCTGATTTCCTTGCTTCCACTTGATCAATTCAGCTATTGATATTTGTGTATGCTTCATGAAGTTCTTGTACTGTGTTTTTCAGCTCCATAGGGTCATTTATGTTCTTCTCTAAACTAGTTATTCCAGTTAGCAATTCCTCTAACCTTTTATGAAGGTTCTTATCTTCCTTGCATTGGGTTAGAACATGCTCCTTTAGCTTGGAGGAGTTTGTTATTACTCACCTTCTGAAGCCTACTTTTGTTAATTGGTCAAACTCATTCTCCATCCAGTTTTGTTACCTTGCTGGTGAGGAGTTGTGATCCTTTGGAGGAGAAGAAGCATTCTGGTTTTTGGAATTTTCAGTCTTTTTTTGTGTTGGTTTTCACTCTTTTTTGTGGATTTATCTATCTTTGGTCTTTGCTGTTGGTGACCTTTGGATGGAGTTTTTGCATGGTTGTCCTTTTTGTTGATGTTGATGTTGATGCTATTGCTTTCTGTTTGTTAGTTTTCAAACAATTAGGCTCCTCTTCTGGAGTTTGCTGGGAGTCCACTCCAGACCCTGTTTGTCTGGGTATCATCAGCAGAGGCTGCAAAACAGCAAAGATTGCTGCTTGCTCCTTCCTCTGGAAGCTTTGTCCCAGAGGGGCACCAGCCAGATGCCTGCTGGAGCTCTCCTGTATGAGGTGTCTGTCGACCCCCTCCCAGCCAGGAGGCATGGGGGTCAGGGACCCACTTGAGGAGGCACTCTGTCCCTTAGCAGAGCTTGAGTACTGTGCTGGGAGATCCACTGCTCTCTTCAGAGCTAGGAGGCAGGAATGTTTAAGTCTGCTGAAGCTGCACCCACACCCACCCCTTCCCCTAGGTGCTCTGTCACAGGGAATTGGGAGTTTTATCCATAAGCCCTTGACTGGGGCTGCTGCCTTTCTTTCAGAGATGCCCCACCTAGAGAGGAGGAATCTAGAGAGGTGATCTGGGTACCATGGTTTTGAGGTGCTGTGGTTGGTTCCACCCAATCTGAATATCCTGGCAACTTTGTTTACAGTGTGAAGGGAAAACTGCCTACTGAAGACTTGGTAATGGCAGACACCCCTCCCCCAACTAAGCCTGAGCATCCCAGGTTGAGTTCAGATTGCTATGCTGGCACTGAGAATTTCAAACCAGTGGATTTTAGCTTGCTGGGCTCCATGGGGGTGGGATCCGCTTAGCAAGACCACTTGGCTCCCTGACTTCAGCCCCCCTTCCAGGGGAGTGAATGGTTCTGTCTTGCTTGCATTTCAGGTGCTACTGTGGTATGAAAAAAAAACTCCTGCAGCTAGCTTGGTGTCTGCCCAAACGGCCACTCAGTTTTGTGCTTGAAACCCAGGGCCCTGGTGTTGTAGGCACTGGAGGAAGTCTTCTGGTTGATGGGTTGTGAGGACCATGGGAAAAGCAGAGTATCTGGGCTGGAATGCACTGTTCCTCCTGGCACAGTCCCTCATGACTTCCCTTGGCTAGAGGAGGGAGTTCCCTGACCCCTTGTGCTTCCCAGGTGAGACAACGCCCTATCCTGCTTCTGCTTGCCCTCCATGGTCTGCATCCATTGTCTAACCAATGCCAATGAGATGAACCAGGTATCTCAGTGGAAATGCAGAAATCACTTGCCTTCTGCATTGGTCTCACTGGGAACTGCAGACCGCAGCTGTTTCTACTAGGCCATCTTGTCCAGGAATAGGCATTATTTACTTTTATTTTTCTTTTTTTTTTTTGAGACATTTTCACTCTGTTACACAGGCTGGAGTGTAGTGGTAGGAACATTGCTCACTGCAGCCTCAACCTCCTGGGCCCAAGTGATCATCCTGCCTCAGCCTTCCATGTAGCTGGGAGCACAGGTCACCATTATGCCTGGCTAATTAATTTTTTTTTTTATTATAGAGATGAAGGTCTCACTTTTTTGGCCCAGGCTGGTCTCAAACTCCTGGCCTAAAGCTTTTTAGTTAGAATCTCTCCCACCTTGGCCACCCAAAAGCTGGGATTACAGACATGAGCCACCGTGTCTGGCTAGTGTTCTCTTTTATTTAAAATAAAATATAAAAAAAGCTTTGCCATGACCTCCTTTATAAACTGCATAGACCCTGCTGTCTTCTGTCATGTCAGCCCCTGCCACCACCCACAAATTCTTCTCTAGCCACACAGGCCTCCCTTCCATTCCTGAGATGCTCCTGCCCATGCCCATTTTGCTCCCTCTGCACTTGTTCTTTTGTGTGGAATCTTCTGCCCCCAGATCTTCACAAGGCTATTTCCTTCTTTACATTTCAGTCTCAGCAAATACTGCCTCAGAATGCCTTTCCCTGAATGTCTAAAAATGCTGAGCAACCTTGTTACCCCATCTCATCATTATAGGTTTTACTTTTTTATTGATAGTGTTTCTCAAGATCTGAGATTATCTTGTTCACTTTTTATTTACTACATATTGCCTGTCTTCCCCCAGTAGGATGCAACCTGGGTGCGAACACAGACTTTGACTATTTCATTTAATACTCAATCCCCAGTGCCTACGACAGATCCCCAGAGTGCAGAGTGTGTAATCATAAGTCACTCCCTTGCTCATGACCCTTCTCTTCTTCCCATCTTATGCTGAGTAAAGGCCTTGTACTTTTGATGACCTAAAAGGTCCTGTATGCAACATCTCCTGTACTACACCAGTCACCGTCTCTGAGCTCATTTTCTTTCTTTCTGACTCTGGTCACCCTGGCCTGCTCACTAAATGTTGAACATGCCAAGCAGGTTCCTTTCTCAGGGTCTTTGCATTCGCCCTTTTGCTGGTAACTTGCTCACCCCAGACATCCATGGGCTTGCTATTTCATTCTTTCATGGCTTTCTTGACTTCCCTATCACAAATTCTAGTTCCTGTTCTGAGATGTCCTCTTTTTCTTTCTTTTTCTCCTTGGCACTTTGGACAGTCTAACCTGTTATTTATTTTACTTACTATTCTTGTTTACTATCTGTCTCTCCCACAAAACTGTAAGCTTCCTAAGGGCAGGACTTATGGTCGGCTCTATTCACTGCAGAATTTCCGTGATTATGACCTACCTACACATAGTAGTTCTAAGTAAACGTTTACTGAGTGAATGAAAAATTAGACAAATTCCAGGCCAGGTGCAGCAGCTCGCACCTGTAATCCTAGCCCTTTTGGAGGCCAAGGTGGGTGGATTCACTGAAGTCCAGGAGTTTGAGACCAACCTGGGCAACATAATGAGACCCTGTCTCTGCCAAAAATACAAAAAATTAGCTGGGCATGGTGGTATGCACCTATGGTTCCAGCTACTCAGGAGGTTGAGGTGGAGGATGAGTCCAGGAGGTGAAGGTTGCAGTGAGCCAAGATCTCATCACCACACTTTAGCCTGGGTAACAGAGCCAGACTGTCTCAAAAAAACAAAAACAAACAATAACAACAAACGGTAGAATCTGGCAGGCAGCTCCATTACAAATTCTAGACTTTTTTGGAAAGCCATTGAACAATTTTGAAAAGTGCTAATTAGTTTTCCATTGAGAAAAGATGGCTTTGGTGACTTGGATTGGTAGAATAAGTGTAGACATTGAATGACAAGTTAGGAGGATCTTGCAGAACTTTGGGGGAGAAGAGTAATAACCTAACTAGAGGTGTGGCACTGGGGATGAGAAAAGACAGCATATTTGAAACAGTTAAGAGGCTAAATTGGTAAGACCTGGTGATTGATTAGAAGTGGGAAGCTACACTGTGTCAATAACAAATCTCATGTTTCTAGTACGAGTACCTATGTGAACAGTTGTTCTATTCCTGGAGACAGAAAATACGGGAGGAGGAAGAGATTTCAAGCAGAAGATCAAGGGCTCTAAGTCTTTGGACTTGCTGAGTTTTGGCTGTCTGAGAGATAGCCGAGTGGAAATACTGTGTTGGCAGTTGGATATTCAGGTCGGGAGCTCAGAAGATTTGAGTCATCGGCACACAGATAGTAGGTGAAGCCATAGAAGTGAATGATAAACAAAAACCGGAATCAGATTGCACCTGTAAGACCAAAAGTCACTGAATATTTTTCCAGTTCCACCATGGCTATTTCTCCCTGGGAAGATTCATTTGCTATATTGAGTGTCATATTATAGTTCTCAGTCTCGAGTGGGAGCCTTCAAAGGTCAACCTCTTCCTTCCACTGAGTGCTATCTGTCACCCCCGCCATCAGGATTACTCTGGACATAATTGCAACCCTGTCATTAGACTCAGGTCTGTTTTCAGGTCTTTCTTCTGCATTACCCTAGAGCCTGACCCATCTGCCAACTGGCTATAAAGAACAAGTGAGGGATGGTGACGGTCACCCAGCCCTGCTGCAGATTGGAGCATTTTTCTCCCTTTGGGGCTTTTGTGTGTGCCTGAGATCAGACCCCTCTTATTAATTGTTATGAGGGAACAAGGGGGATAGATGGCTCAAGAATGAAGGAGTGCAGGATTAATGGAAGTGTCTTAAATGGAAAGAAGATTTTGATATAGTTCTGTGAAAACTTAGTATTCTTGTTTTATCCTAAATCAGTTGTAGAAAATCATGCATTCATTTTTGGCTTTTTTCCTTTTTCTATTTAAAATACTTTAAACAATTTATTACATATTTGCTATAAAAAGTTAGGCATGGAAGGGTGTAAGTGAAAAATATGAGTCCCTTTTCTTCCTCTTTACATTTTTCTTTTCTCTTTTTAAACTGGTTTAATTGATTGTCCTTTTAAATTTTATTTTAAATTCAAATTTGTTGGGTTCAGCAACTTGGCATGATTCACTCTAATCCCGCTCAGGTTTCTTAGGAGCAGCTGTGTGAATGAATATGTTGCTTGTGCTGGGGTCTTCTATGCTGCTTCTCTAGGCAGCTTTTGACTCCAAAGCACCTGGGAGTGCAGTCAGATCTTTTAATTCTTGGGCAGGAGATGGCAGGCTCTGAGGACAGGCAGCTGCCGCCCTTCAGGAGAAGAGGGAGCAGGTGGGGCAAGCTAGCAATGTGCCACCAAATCCCTTGCAAATTCTCCCCCTTCCTCAGCAGAGACTGCCAACCGGGCTGAATACCACAGGGAGATTTTTTCCACTGTGAACAACTGTCCCCAGGACAGTGAGCCGGGGATCACATTTCAGGAATCTCGTATTGCCCTTGAGAAGCCTCGAGGATGGCTGTGAAGTGCATGCAGGGCATCAGAAGGTTCCAAAGAGGGGTGATGATTCACAAGGCGTTGGGCTGGGAAGGGCCTTCTGGAGGGCAGTGGGAAGAGGGGACCAGAAACTTCCTGTGTTTTTCTTCAACTGTGCATGGAGGTGACTGATGAGCATCATAACAACCCACACTTCTAAAAATTATGTTTCGTTTAATCTTACCTTTCCTTTTAAACTTTTCTATTTCATTCCAATTTAGTTTCCAATCCAATTTGAAGTATAGTGTTATGAAATCTAATTTAAATTCAATAATTTATTTAAATTAATTGAGCACGTAATGATATTATTGTATTTATGTTCTTTCTTATCCTCATTTGGCTCTGAAACATATTGTTACTGTCATTCATTACTTTCATTTATTTCATTACCTTCATTCTCAGCACCATTCATCTCTATTTTTTGAATTACATCCGTTATGTAGGAATATATCCTCTTAGTAAAATTTTCAAATAACACTAATCTATTGCATTTGAGGGCACTTTATGTCTACAAAACGTATTGATAAGTGTTCTCTCATCTGACCTTCAGAAGAAGCAGTTCAATTGCCTCCTTCATCTGACTAAGGAAGAACCTGAAAGACAGAGAGCTTGAGGGATTGCAGCTGTCAAATCAGGCTCTTTCTACCTCTCCAGAGTGGCTTTCCCTTCACCATGTGTACAGAGTGGAGGAGAATCTGAGCCCAATAGGGGCCCATTGACAGTGGGATAGAGCAAAAGGAAGTCATTTACTAGAAGGTGTTCTCAGCTAATGGTGCGTATTTGTAGACCTTTTGAAAGACCCGGGAAAACAGCTCCAGCTGGAAGACTTTTCCAGAGCAAATATAGGACAAGGAGGTAGAGGAAGAGGGAGAAGGTGGCTTCTTGGAGGTGGGAGGACAGAAGGCAAATCTGGTCTAGTTTCTAATTTAGTTCAGTAACCTTCAATTTCTGTCAGAGGCTTGGTGTGGCTCCTGAGCCTGGCCCAGCCCCTTTGTAACAACACTCCACCCAAATCAGGTGACTTTCTCTGATCTCATATCTGGGTATGGGGAGTAATGGGGCATTGATTTGGGATGTGGGGATGGTGCATTCATTTGGTGACCAAGGAATGGCCTGGGATTCAAGGAAGCAGCCAGCTGGTGCTAAACAACACAGCATACAAAAAACAAACCTTGGGGAATGATATACCTATCCCACACCACAACTCTTCCTCCCTCACTCCCTCATGCATTACCATCAAGGCAAAACAACCAGGCGGGATGGCTCCTCTCCATTTCCTCCCATTCCCTTCAAGTGCTATGTTACATGTCTTGAGTTATGCATGTCAGCCCTTGGAACTCATTTCATCCACATCTCACCTGCGTGAGTGTGTTTTTGGGGAGACTCTGGTGTAATGAGGGTAAAACTCAGAGAATGATCTGTTTCTGGGCTTTGTACTTTATTAAAGGGGGCCAGCCTATCTGTACCCCATCCTTTGAGGTTTGGCGGGGTATTCATCATATTCTGCTCCCTGTCTTTATTGTAAGTTACTAGAATTAACTCTCATGGCCCCTGAGATAGAAAAATGGAGAAAACATCTTATTCTAAAAGCATGGTGTAAACTGAGACCAGGTTTGTAAAAGGAGCCAATGCCAAGGCCACAAGAAAAATCACACACAATATGCCTTAGAGTTTCCATTTATTCAGTGCCTCTGATTGGGAAGGAGGCCCATTTGAGGCAGTTAAGGTACAATGGGCAAGCCATTGGGCTGGATGCTGGATCTGCCTCTACTCCCAGCCAGCTGTGGAATCTTGGGAAAGCTATTTTCTGCCTCTGGGCCACAGTTTCCTCACCATTAAAATGAGGGAGTTAGATGAGGTGATTGATATGATAATATTGACATTTATAACCAGTAGATTGATAATGCTGATATCCTTTGATGCAAATGTCAAGCTTCCCAGCCTACGAGATCAGCAAGACCATAGAGCAGTGGGACATCACTTTTCTGCTTTTAAACACCTTTGATTTTGTTTTGCTTTGCGACTCCCTTCAGATTCCTTTTCCCTCCCAGCCCCTGCTAGTGTTAATCTATGCAGCTACACCCTGTTCCTCTTCCAGATCTAACCCCCTTCATTCTATTGTCCCAATATCTCCTGAGAATGATTCTTCTCAGGGGTTATCTGGTGATTATTTGCCAGGATGCCTCAGTTTCCCTCACATGGCTGAGAAGGACCATCTGAAGAGAAACATTGGAGTCTGCACCCTTTTATACTATCACTTTTCTGTAGAGGGCTTAAATATCTGGGGTTCCCCCAGCTCAAAGTCCTATGAGAAACAATGATGCCACTGCCTACTTCCTAGGATGTCTCTAAGCTCTTTCATTGGTTCTACATGCCAGAACTTTAGAGATCAAATCTTTCTGCTCCTAGCTCATCTCATAAGTTTTTTCATGAATAAAGGATGTGCTGGCATTCAAAAGAATGAACAGCATGGACCAGGTAGCTGATTCTTCTGGAAATGGTTGAACTCTACCAGTCTACAGAAAAATCAATTTCTGAAATCCTGTTTGGTGTTTGTAGAATATGTTGCATCTCCCAGAAAACGTACTGGGGCTTTCTGCATCCAAGTCTATAAGTCAGAATTTCTTAAAGAATATTAAAAACACTAGATCCAAGTAAAACAATGGCTCTGTGATGAAATAAGTATTTGGGAAATACTTGAACAAACTTAAATAGGATTCCATTATGCAGGATTTCTCAGAGGCTTTAATAAGTCAGTAGACTCTGCAAATCTTTAGGGAAGAGTATAACTTTTATCATTTTCTAAACTTATTTGACCACAGACTTATTTTTTCATGGATTGTTCTTCTAAATTACTGAGTTGCGCAGAATATACTTTTGAAGACTATCTCAAATGAAAGAAGTTGCTTTAATGCTCTCTGTGAAGTTGATTGGTGGGAACATATTTTGGGTGATCATCTTTTCCTAATTAGTATTTGCTTATAGCAGTCTGGTTCTGTGTTCATCTTCAGGGGCTCAATATTGCCTCCTAGTCCAATGAGATCCTGAGTTTTCTATGCAATTTTCTTTAACTTGGGAAGTGACCGTGGCAGTGTATGCAAAATAAAATATTTTAAATCACAAAAAGATAATATTGTTATTATACATGATGTCATTTCAAATCCTTTATGACAATATTCATTTGTTTTAAAGTAAAAAAATAAAGAAAAAATAAAGAAAAAGGCTGGGCGTGGTGGCTCAAGCCTGTAATCCTAGCACTTTGGGAGGCCGAGGCTGGCAGATCATGAAGTCAAGAGGTCGAGACCATCCTGGCCAACATGGTGAAACCCCGTCTCTACTAAAAATACAAAAAGTAGTTGGGTGTGGGGGCACATGCCTGTAATCCCAGCTACTTGGGAGGCTGAGGCAGGAGAATCGCTTGAACCCAGAAAGTGGAGGTTGCAGTGAGCCGAGGTCGTGCCATTGGACTCCAGCCTGGGCAACAAGAGCAAAACTTTGTCTCAGAAAAAAAAAAATACATTAACACTAATGATGGCTGATGAGCTTTTTAAAAAATTGCAATCTTACTCTCCTAAGTCATATTTTGGTTCATTCCTTGGTCTCCTAAGGCATATTTTGGGTGGCATATCTCAGTATGGTATACGACATTTTTTTAAGTATTGCCTCTTTTCCCAAGGTGGCAGATTCCTGTGGATTCCATCATAAATCAGGGACATGGATGGAGCCCATATTGTATTCCCTCCAGTTACAAATAAGCCCGAAAAAGACCCAGGAAGGATCACGTTCCACAGGACTCCCATGGTTCTGAAACATTCTGCTTTTCTTAGTAGAGGTGTGTCGTGGGACATTCTTGTTTATTCCTTGCAGAAATTAATGGTAATAACAATCACTTTCAGTTTAGAAAACCAGGCTGAGCATCTAACTGCCAGGGGCATTCACTGTATCTCCAGAATAATGGTATGCATGCACATTTGTTTCTTCATAGGAGGGATATAAATATGTATGTATGCTGAGATGTGGGGGACAGGCCGGGTGCGGTGATTCACCCCTGTAATCCCAGTACTTTGCGGGTCCGAGGCGGGTGGATCACAAGGTCAGGAGATCGAGACCATCCTGGCCAACACGGTGAAACCCCATCTGTACTAAAAATACAAAAAATTAGCTGGGTGTAGTGGCTTGCGCCTGTAATCCCAGCTACTTGGGAGGCTGAGGCAGGAGAATCACTTGAACCCGGGAGGCGGAGGTTGCAGTGAGCCGAGATCGTGCCACTGCACTTACAGCCTGGGTGACAAAAAAAATTGCAATATTGGTCTTGTAAGTCATATTTCCTAAGTCAAAATATGACTTAGGAGATCAATATTGAGACCCCAGCCCATTTCAAAAACAAAAATGCTAGCTGTCAATTACTTTCTCAACACACTTAACACTTTTAAGAGGCCTGCAAAAACCCAGCAGCCTTTCAATGTCCCCCACGTCTTTTTTTTTTTTTTTTTTTTATAGACAGAGTCTCACTCTGTCACCCAGGCTGGAATATCTCAGCTCACTGCAACTTCCGTCTCCCGAGTTCAAGTAATTCTCCTGCCTCAGCCTCCCAAGTAGCCAGATTACAGGCGCCCGCCACCATGCCTGGCTAATTTTTGTATTTTTAGTCAAGACGGGGTTTCACCATATTGGCCAGGCTGCTCTCAAACTCCTGACCCTGTGATCCGCCCTCCTTGGCCTCCCAAAGTGCTGGGGTTACAGGCGTGAGCCTGGGGGACAAGAGCTCAAAAAAGAAAAAAAAAGAGAGAGAATGTGTAGCTTATGTGCTTCTGTGGCCAAGAACCTATGCGTGAGTGCAACAATGAAAGAAATGTAACATGGCTCACTCCATCTTGCTTCTCCCCTCACAAGCTAACCGCGTTTGCTCATTCCTACAAATAGGTCAAGCTAACCATGAATTCAGTTTACAGCGTAGCTTTAAAGCATGAATGATCATAGTCCCTTCCCAAAAATAACCCCTGAGGGGATCAGGAGGGTGTGCAGAGATGTAGCAATGTTATGTCAAAGATTTATAAGAGCATGTGACCTGACCAGCGACGAGGAAGTTGGGTCATGGTGGCAGATTACTCATGGCTGACTTCTGTCCTTGAAATGGTGAGTGAGTTCTTGCAAGACCTGATTGTTTAGGCCCCCTGTGCCTGTGTCGCTCCTGTTGTTGACTTCAGATGTGCTCACCTGCACTTCATTTTCCACCGTAACTAGAACCTTCCTGAGGTCCCCCAAGAAGCTGACCAGATGCCCATGCTGTGTGTCCCCCACAGTCTGCAGGACCATTAGCCAATTACACCTCCTTTTTGTGCGTGTGTGATGGAGTCTTGCTCTGTCGCCCAGGCTGGAGTGTAGTGGTACGCTCTTGGCTCACAGCAACCTCCATCTCCGGGGTTCAAGCAATTCTCCTGCCTCACCCTCCCGAGTTGCTGGGTTACAAGTGCCTGCCACCTCGCCTGGCTAACGTTTTGTGTTTTTGGTAGAGCCGGGGTTTCACCATGTTGGCCAGGCTGGTCTTGAACTCCTGACCTCAAGTTATCCTCCTGCCTCAGCCTCCCAAAGTGCTGGGATTACAGTTGTGAGCCCACCGTGCCTGGCCTACCTCTTTTTTTCATATAAATTACCCAGTCTCTGATATTTCCTTACAGCAATGCAAGAACAGCCTATAACATGTGGTTTTCGTTATCAGGGGTCAGCTATGGGGCTGAAAATATCAAGATAGTTCAAGAGAGAGAGTGAGACACACACATGAAAAAGAAAGAGAGAGAGCACACCATATTCACATAACTTTTACTACCGTATATCATTATAATTGTTCTATTTTATTATTAGTTTGTTGTCGTTAATCTTTCACTGTGCCTAATTCACAAATTAAGCTCTATCTTAGGTTTGCTTGTGTAAGAAAAGAAACAGCCTGGGTGCAGTGGCTCACACCTGTAAACGTAGCACTTTGGGAGGCAGGTTGATCACCTGAGGTCAGGAGTTCAAGACCAGCCTGACCAACATGGCAAAATCCCATATCTATTAAGAATACAAACAAAAAAAATTAGCTGGGTGTGGTGACAGGTACCTGTAATCCCAGCTACCTGGGAGGCTGAGGCAGGAGAATTGCTTGAACCTGGGAGGCGGAGTTGCAGTGAGCCGAAATTGCACCACTACACTCCAGCCTGGGCAACAGAGCAAGACTCTGTCTCAAACGAAAAGAAAGAAAAGAAAAGAAATATACGAAAGGAAATCAAAATACTTTATCCCAAAATATATTTCTTTAATATATTGGTGAGTAGCTCTGAAACGCTGTCTTTCCACTTCTCAAAAGAAGACATTCATGTGGCCAAGAAACGTATGAAGACAAGGTCAACAGTGCTGATCATTAGAGAAATGCAAACCAGAGCCACCATGAGATGCCATCGCACACCAGTCAGAATGGAGATTATTAAAAAGTCAAAAAAACAACAGGTGCTGGTGACATTGTAGAGAAAAAGGAACACTTTCACTTGTCGGTGGGAGTGTAAATTAGTTCATCCATCGTGGAAGACAGCGTGGCGATTCCTCAATGACCTCAAGGCAGAAATACTATTTGACCCAGCAATCCCGTTACTGGGTATATACCTGAAGGAAAAATCATTCCGTTATAAAGATACTTGTACGTGTATGCTCGTTGCAGCACTATTCACAAGAGCAAAGACATAGAATCAACCCAAATGCCCATCAACAAGAGCCTGGATAAAGAAAATGTGGTACCTAGACACCGTGGAATACTATGCAGCCATAAAAAAGAATGCATTCCTATCATTTGCAGGAAGATGGATGGAATTGGAACCTCTTATCCTCAGCAAACTAATGCAGGAACAGAAAATCAAACACCCCGTGTTCTCACTTACAAGTGGTAGCTGAAGGAGGAGAACACATGGACACAGGGAGGGGAACAACACACACTGGCGTCTGTCAGAAAGTTGTGGGGGAGGGGGAGGGAGAGCCTCAGGAAGAAAATAGCTAATGGATGCTGGCTTAATACGTAGGTCACAGGTTGATCTGTGCAGCAAACCACCATGGCACACATTTACCTGTGGAGCAAACCCGCACATCCTGCATATGTGCCCTTGAACTTAAAAGTTAAACAAAAAAGAAAAGGAAACTGTGTCTTTGTGGGGGAATCTTGCATCAGCAGCTCTGTAGAGAGTCCGCAGCGATGCAGCCAGCCCTTCTCTTGCCTGGCTCTAGGAGAGATGAAGTGCATGTTTGACACTTTAAAAGATCTAAAAGGAAACATTCACCATCCCTTCTGTCTGGGGGCTGCTACCTGTGATGTTACGTCTATATAACAAGCCCACGTTTGCCAGGCCAGGCTTCTCCTTTCTCCCTCTCATGACCTGTCTTGCAGCTAAAACCTGTTTTTGGCAGTGCTCTGAGTCTGCATTCTTGTTCATGCTTTTATTTTGTTTTGTTTTGAGGTTTTGTTTTGTTTTGAGGTCTCAGTCGTCCAGGCTGGAGTGCAGTGGTGCAATGACATCTCTGCAGTCCCCGCCTCCCAGGATCAAGCAATCAGCATGCCTGCCTAATTAAAAAAACATTTTGGGGGGACCAGGCACGGTAGCTCATGTCTGTAATCCAAGCACTTTGGGAGGCTGAGGCGGGCGGATCACCTGAGGTCAGGAGTTTGAGACTAGCCTGGTTAATTGGTGAAACCCTGTCTCTACTAAAAATGCAAAAATTAGGCAGGTGTCCTGCATGCCTGTAATCCCAGCTACTCAGAAGGCTGAGGCAGGAGAATTGCTTGAATGAGGGAGGTGGAGGTTGCAGTGAGCCAAGATCACGCCACTGCACTCCAGCCTGGGTGGCGAAGCTAGACTCCACCTTAAAAAAAAAAAAGTTTTTTTTTTTTTTGGTAAAGATGAGGCCTTGCTTAGTTGCCCAGGCTGGTCTTGAACTCTTGGCCCAAAGCAATCCTCCTGCCTGGACCTCCCAAAGACATTACAGGCGTGAGCCACTTTGCCTGGTCTTGGAAAAGGAGAGAAGGTCTGAAAAGCTTTTCTACTCACTGTGCAATGGGATTTGCAGCTGGCGCATTCAAAAAATAATGAGGTTATTCAGTGGAATTCATGTCTCTTGCAGGAAGGGGTTAGCTATTGTGGGAGTGTGGCCTCCTTATTTATCTTGGGCATGAACCTTCTCTCCTCTTGCGCTTTCTCTCCATGATATGAACTACACTGAGGCCCTCACCACACTCAGCTGCTGCATCTTGGACTTCCCTCTATTTATTTATTTATTTGTTTAGAGACAGAGTCTCACCCTGTTGCCCAGGCTGGATTTCAGTGGCGTGATCTCGGCTCACTGCAACCTCCTCCTCCTGGGTTCAAGCAATTCTCGTCCTCAGCCTCCTGAGTAGCTGGAATTACAGGTGTTGCCACCACCACGCCCGGCTAATTTTTGTGTGTGTTTTTAGTAGAGATGAAGTTTCACCATCTTGGCTAGGCTGGTCTTGAACTCGTGACCTTGTGATCCACCCACCTTGGCCTCCCAAAGTGCTAGGATTACAAGCGTGAGCCACCACACCCAGCCATCAACCTCTATTTTTAATAAGTGACTCAGTGTGTAGTATTCTGTGATAGCAACAGAAAACAGATTAAAACACCCTTTCTGTTCCTGGTGCTAACCTACACTGTCCCCTTCTCACAAAGGCCTGATCTGACGGCCTCAGGGAGGGAGGGGTCTCCTCTTTGCTAAATATGGTTGTGGTCAGGCCAGACACTATGGCTCACGTCTGTAATCCCAGCACTTTAGGAGGCCAAAGCAGGTGGATCACTTGAGGCCAGGAGATCGAGACCAGCCTGGCCAACATGGTGAAACCTTGTCTCCACTAAAAGTACAAAAATTAGATGGGCGTCGTGGTGCATGCCTGTAATCCCAGCTACTCAGAAGGTTGAGGCAGGAGAATTGTTTGAATCCGAGAGGTGGAGGTTGCAGTGAGCCTAGATCGCACAACTGCACTGCAGCCTGGTGACAGAGTGAGACTCCGTCAAAAAAAAAAAAAAAAAAAAAAACTGACAGTAGAACTCCCATTTGATCCAGGAATCCCAGTACTGGGTATTTTCTCTTTTCTTCCTGTTTTTCCTTCTTGCTGGCAGGCCGCCACTGCGGACGGCATGTCTCTGCAGGGTTTGATCAGCTGCGTTTGCTCCCAAGGCACCTGATGAAAGGGTTTTTCCCTCGTCTCTCTACTAATGCATTTCTTCATCCTTCATGCATTCCTTCCCTCCTTTGCACCTGCTGTGTGCTTGGGGTCAGGAAACTATATCCAAGGGAGTTCTGGTGGCCAAAGAATTCCGGTTCCTGGAGAAGAGAGGCATCGAAACAGGCATACAGCGTGACAGGCACCGCCATGCTTGCATCAGGAAAGATGGTTTGCAGGAGTGCCGGTTTCTATGTAGGCCCTCAGGTTTCTTTCATTGAAGCCTCCTTGTTTGCCCTTCCCAACTGAAAAGTGCCTCAAATGTAGCTGGGATTTGAAAAGCTTGAAACCAGAAGGCACCTCTGACATCGTGGTGAATTGTCAGGTCAGTGTGTGGGGCACATGTGGGCAGGGAAAGCCACGTCTTAGACCCCCTCTAGCCCAAATCCGACCACAGTCATCCGTCTGCACCTCTTAGGGTCTCCCTCATAACAGCTGCTGGGGACATAGGAGGAGAGGATGGTGGGTGAGAGGTCAGCAGGAGAGATTTGCGAGCAGGTACAGCTGGCCTTCCAGCCTGGGACTGGCGGCACCATTGATTTGTAAATTAGTTTTTCCCTTGTCTCTCTCCTCTCTCTCTGTTCTCTCTACCTCCCTTCTCTCTCTGTCCTGTCTCTCTGTCTCTCCTCTTTCTCTCCTCTCTCTCTCACCTCTCTCCTTTTCTCTCTCCTATCTCTCTCCTCTCTCTTTCTCTGTTTTACCCCGTCTCTCTCTCTCTCTCTCACGCTCATCTTTTACTGTTTTCACCTGAGGGAAGAGTGATGCGAAACTAGGAATTCACTTTTTCTAGAGTATTTAGGAACGTGGGGCCGTGGTGTTTTCTCCACCTGTTTTGGGTCATTCCTTCTTCATTTCTCAGAGCTTTGCTGTTAACGGCTCATTTCCCTCCCTTAGGGGCTGACTTGGACTTTGGTGGTGGAGAAAACAGTGAGTAAATTTTCAAAGTCTCCTGTGTCACTGACCTGGTTATTGTCATCAAATTATTATCGTTTCTGAGACATCTCTTTGGCATGGTAAGTGGATTGAGTTTGGACAGTGGGAACATAGGAAGTATAAGTGTTGTTTATTTTTGTTGTTGTTGGACTTTTGATTTTTTTTTTTTGAGACGGAGTTTCACTCTTGTTGCCCAGACTGGAGTGCGATGGTGCAATCTCGGCTCACTGCAACCTCCACTTCCCGGGTTCAAGCAGTTCTCCTGCCTCAGCCTCCTGAGTAGCTGGGATTACAGGCATGCACCAGCATGCCCGGCTAATTTTTCTATTTTCAATAGAGACGGGGTTTCTCAATGTTGGTCAGGCTGGTCTCGAACTCCTGAGCTCAGGTGATCCACCTGCCTCTGCCTCCCAAAGTGCTGGAATTACAGGCGTGAGACACCACTCCTGGCCTGCCAGCCCTGTTTTCAATGCCTGTTACCCCTGCTCTCCTGTGCTAGCTCCCAGAGAGCTCTCTCCTGCCTCCCAGCTCTGCTGTCTGTCAGATCCTGGTGCTGATGTCACGCTGCTGTTCCTTCTACTCACATACCCATTGCCAATGTCCTCATTCCGTTTGGCAGCTAAATGCAGAGTTCATTTCCCCTTATGAAAGCAGTCTGTACTAATTACACTCAACTGGGAGACCTGAAAGAGTGTGGTTAAAGAAAAAAAATTCAAATGGTTCCTCAGAAAGAAACCAGTGATATCACTTGTGGCCACCTCCCTGAGGTTCGAAAGCCTTGGCATTAGCGTTAGGTGCTTTTAGGCCTGTTCTTGGTGCATAAGAGTGTATCTTTCTCTTTATACGCAGACAGTGCCCTCTCCTGCTGGGAATGTCTCAGTGTCTGCCTCTAAATCCATGACCTAAGAGGTAGAGGGGTCCCCGATGGTCCCGCTTATTTCTGCCAAAGAGGTGGCCTTGGAAATCACCTCCTTCCTGTGACCATCTGTTCCAGCTACTTGGTTCACTTTAACCCAGCTCCTCAGGGGTGACACCTTCCCTCATCAGGCTCCCAGATTCCATCAGGTAGGTGTTCAAACCTCACGTGACAAGTGAAACACTTGCTCCCAGGGATGCCCTTGATCTAGTGTTCCCATTAGATCGAGATTCTAATCCCTTGATCATGTACATGTGTGACCTTATGTAAGGCTGTTGAGATGGGAAGATTATTTAGGATGACCTGTGTAATTAAAATGGAATCACACGTTCCTTATAAGAGAGAGGCCAGCGTCAGAGGATGAAGGAGGTGTTCACATGTGGGAAGAGAGAAGAGTGGAGAGCACCATTGGAAAAAAAAAGTCACTGAAAGACTTTGGCACTCAGGTTGCCATGGCTGCCCCCTGGCCTTCAAATTCCCCTAAAGCCGCAAATGGTGTTTGCCTGGTAGATGTATCAGCCCACTGGAGAGTTGAGATGCAGCTGTTGGAGGGTGGATCTAGCCTGTGAGGACCTGTAACCTGGATCTAATATGTGACAACAAGGACTGAATGACTGCTCATTTACTGATGAGCCATTGCTGGTTTTCCTGGCTACCTGGGCCCTGGGTCACAGTAATAGGAAGGCTGAGATAACCCTGGAAGAAATGCTTGCCAGCACAGAGTCCCAGAATCACTGTGACTTCTGGTCACAGAGATTTTGAGTGTGTGTATAGAGAAAAGCAGTGGTTCCTACACATTCAGTGTCGGAAGTGAAGGATGAGAGTGGTCTGCATATCAAAGGAAAAAAAGCTTTTCCCCTGTACATGAGGTCACAGCAAATTCACAAGACTCAGTGCATGGAGGAAGAAGCAAGCAGCCGCTGAAATCCAGGGGCTGGCTCCTCCTGCCTGGCGTGGGGTTTCCTGCTGGACATAAGTGTCACACACAGGACTTTTTGTTTGTTTGTTTGTTGTTGTTGTTTTGAGATGCAGTCTCACTCTGTCACCAGGCTGGAGTACAGTGGCACAATCTTGGCTCACTGCAACCTCCACCTCCTGGGTTCAAGCGGTTCTCCTGCTTCAGCCTCCTGAGAAGCTGAAACTACAGGCGTGAGCCATCTAATGTTTTTGTATTTTCAGTAGAGGCGGGGTTTCACAGTGTTAGCCAGGATAGTCTTTGTGATCTGCCCGCCTCAGCCCCCTCAAAGTGCTGAGATTATAGGCATGAGCCACTGCACCCGGCTGACATTTTTAAAGTCAATAAGACACATCAGACAAGAGCACTATGACTGCAGTGCAGTGAAGAGACCTTGTGTTGTGCTCAAGGCAATCATTACACCAAGAGAGCATATTTTGGGGTGTCACATAATGATCTCCTACACTCCTATTCAGGATGGGTTGTCCTGCACCCCGGCAACTGGAAGGTTGTAGTACTTCCTGCTTTCTGGAGATGCTAAATAAACTCCCTGGGTCACTGGGAAGGTTGTAGCACTTTCTGCTTCCTGGAGATGGTAAATCAACTTCCTGGGTCACTGGGGAGGTTGTAGCACTTGCCGCTTCCTAGAGATGGTCAATGAACTTCCTGGGTCACTGGGGAGGTTGTAGCACTTCTTGCTGCCTGGAGATGGTCAATGAACATTCCTGGGTCACTGGGAAGATTGTAGCACTTCCTTCTTCCTGGAGTTAGTAAATAAACTTTCTAGGTCACTGGGGAGGTCGTAGCTCTTCCTGCTGCCCAGAGATGGTCAGTAAACTTCCTGGGTCACTGGAAAGGTTATAGTACTTCCTGGTTCCTGGAGATGGTAAATAAACTTCCTGGGTCACTGGGGAGGTTATGGCACTTCCTTGTTCCTGGACATGGTAAATAAACTTCCTGGGTCACTGGGGAGGTTGTAGCACTTAATGCTTCCTAGAGAAGATCAATGAATTTCCTGGGTCACTGGGGAGGTAATAGTACTTCCTGCAGATGGTAAATACACTTCCTGGGTCACTGGGGAGGTTGTAGCACTACCTCCTTCCTAGAGATGGTAAATGAACTTCCTGGGTCACTGGAAGGTTGCAGCACTTTTTGGTTTATAGGGTCATTGTAACACTTCCTGGTTTATCTGGAGATTGTAACGCTTTCAGATTCTTAGGGACAGTGTAATACTTTTTGGCTCACATTGTTGCATTTCCTGGTTTGTACAGATAATAATAGCACTTCCTGGTTCACAGGGACATTGCAACACTTCCGGTTCATACAGATAATTGTAGTACTTCCTGCTTTGCAGGGACATTGCAATATCTTTTGGTTCATAGGGAATATTGTAACACTTCCTGTTTCATATGGACATTGTAATACTTCCTGGTTCATAGGGACATTGTAGTACTTCCTGGTTCATACAGATAATGGTAGTACTTCCTGGTTCACAGGGACATTGCAACAATTCCTAGTTCATTCAGATAATTGTAGAACTTCCTGGTTTTCAGGGCCATTGTCACACTTTCTGGTTCATGTGAATAATTGTAGAACTTCCTGGTTCATAAAGACATTTGCAACCCTCTGGTTCCTAGGGGTAATTGTATTACTTCCTGTTTCATAGGGACATTGTAATACTTCCTGGTTCATATGGATAACTGTAGTACTTCCTGGTTCATACGGATAATTGTAGCACTTCCTGGTTAATGTGGATATAGTTTATTCAGATAATTTTAGAACTTTTTGGTTTGCAGGGACATTGTCACACTATATGGTTCATATGGATAATTGTAGAACTTTCTGGTTCATTAAGACGTTTACAATCCTCTAATTCATAGGGTAACTATAGCACTTCCTGTTTCATAGGGACATTGTAATACTTCCTGGTTCATATGGATAATAGCACTTCCTGGTTCACCAGGGCATTGAACACTTCCGGTTCATTTGGATAATTGTAGAACTTTATTGTTTGCAGGGATATTGTCACACTTTCTGGTTCATATGGATAATTGTAGAACTTCCTGGTGCATAAAGCCATTTGCAACCCTCTGGTTCCTAGGGGTCATTGTAGCACTTCCTGTTTCATAGGGATATTGTAATACTTCCTGGTTCATACGGAAAACTGTGGCACTTCCTGCTTCATATGGATAGTAGTAGCACTTACTAGTTCCCAGGGACACTGAAACACTTCCGATTCATACAGATAATTGTAGCACTTCCTGCTTTGCAGGGACATTGTAATACTTTTTGGTTCATAGGGAATATTGTAACACTTCCTGTTTCATACGGACATTGTAATACTTCCTGGTTCATAGGGACATTGTAGTACTTCCTGTTTGACACGGACAATGGTAGTATTTTCTGGTTCACAGGGACATTGCAACAATTCCTAGTTCATTCAGATAATTGTAGAACTTCCTGGTTTGCAGGGACATTGTCAGACTTTCTGGTTCATATGGATAATTGTAGAACTTCCTGGTTCATAAAGACATTTGCAACCCTCTGGTTCCTAGGGGTAATTGTAGCA
>CAUYLG010014303.1:0-14479 GCA_963573385.1 Cacajao melanocephalus | reverse complement strand
CCTGTTGGGGCTCTGGCGGAACCCCCAGCCGGGGGGGAGGGCGTTGGCGGCTGCGCTGGGGGGGGGGGGGCCCCCGACTGCGGGGAGGACGGAGGAGGTGGCTGCGCTGTGGGGGAGGGGGCTCACAGCAGTGGGGGAGGACGGAGGAGGAGACTGAGCTTTGGGAGAGGGGGACTCAGCATGCGGGGAGGACGGAGGAGGAGGCTGAGCTGTGGGGGAGGGGGACTCAGCATGCAGGGAGGACGGAGGAGGAGGCTGAGCTGTGGGGGAGGGGGCTCACAGCAGTGGGGGAGGACAGAGGAGGAGGCTGAGCTTTGGGAGAGGGGGACTCAGCATGCGGGGAAGACGGAGGAGGAAGCTGAGCTGTGGGGGAGGGGGAGTCACAGCACAGAGTGAGGGAGAGGGGGTTTGCTGAGCTCATGGTGATCGGACAGGACCTCTGTGGCAAACCCCAAACCCAGGGGCTGCTTCTCTAGTAGAAACGGACCCATCCGTTCTGTTCTGTGCTGTGGGGCCACTCCGTGGCTTCTCGCCAACCCTGCGGGATGGCTTCAGTGCTGGTATACAGGGGGTCCCTCTGCACTGGGCTTGGTCTATAGTTGGTGGGCAGCCGGGGCCCAGCCACCCCATCACCTGGGCAGCAGGTGCAGGTCTGAGGCCTCTAGGCCCGCCATCCCCCCAGGCCTTGGGAGGTGGCTGTGAGAACACCCCCCTTGCTTAAACTGCACCCAGGATGCCAGCCCACCAGCTGTGAAAGCCCCTGGGAGGAGGGCTCGTGGTGGGGAATCCTGGTGGAAGCTGGCAACTCCAGGGACACGGTGACATGTGCTTTCCTCAGGAAACTGTCTCTGCTCCCCTCCACCTGCACCCCTTTGAACAGCCCGCAGCTCCATGAAGGTTCTTTTTGCAGTGGATTCTAGCCAGGAAAAGAGAAGGTCCACGGCCAGCCACGGCGTCCTGTGGCCTCCCATGGTGTAAAGGACACCCCGGGCACAGTGCTTCCCGACAGCAAGCGTCCCATGAAGCGGTGTTGGAGGCAGAAAATCCATCCCAGGGCTGACCGTGGTGTCTGGAGACGCGGCTCAGGAGGGCCAGGACGGCCGGGCGGCTCCTGGTGGCTGTGGGGGCGTCACTTCTCCCAGCAGGACCTGCAGGGAGCTGGCCCGCACGCACATTCTTTCTGCACTCTCCACCACCCTGTCCTGGAGGGGGTGGGGCGTGTGTGAGCGCACACGCGATGTACACACACAGGCATGCACACACACTTCTGCATGGCTGGGGCAGCTCAGGGCCAAGCTCCTGGGGTGGGGGGGTGGATCCGCCTTCTAGCCTTTCCCTCCTCCCTGATGCTGTGGTCTGAATGCCTGTCCCCGAGATTCACACGTTGAAATGCCCACCAGCAAGGTGACAGGATGAGAAGGTGGAGCTTTTGGAGGTGAGCGGTCGTGAGATAAGGCTGCTAAGGCTGCAGGATGGCACGACCATTACCCCAGAGACCCCTCGCCCTCTTTCTGAGTGAGGACACATGAGACGTTGGCCATTGCCCGGAAAGGCCTGGGGTGCCCTGTGAGGACAGAGGCCAGGCACTGGATCAGGGACGGGGTGAAGCCTGGAGGCACAGAGCAGGTTCCCAGCACCCCTGTCTTCCCCACCCTCCCTCCTGCCGCAGCCTGAGCCATCCTCCTGGGCCCAGCTCCTGCCCAGCTGGCCCCTTCTTTGGCTCCCTGGTGCTGGCAGGGCAGCATATCTCAGGCCAGGTGCCCCCTGGTGCAGGTGCAGGGTGCCACCTCACATGCTGCCCTGGCGCCCTCCTCCCTCCATGCCGGGAGAGCCTCGGCTCTTCTCTCATCCCCATCCAGTTTGAGTGCCTCTGGACCTGGGCGCTCCTTGAAAAGGCACAGGGCTCTCAGTGGCGGCCCTCTCTGGCTGCTCCTCCCAGGTGGGGCCTGCCCAGTACCCGGTCCACACTGCTTTGTGGCCAGAGCCGTGAGGACAGGGCCAGCCCCTCTGGGGTATGAAGCCGGGTGCTGTCAGCAGCCCTCCCCAGGGCTGATCCCTCCACCCAGGCAGGCTGGGTTCTCACAGGAACCCCCGTGCTCCCACGTAAGGATGCCTCTGAGGCCCAGCTGAGGGCTCCAGGAGGGCCCTGGGTGCCAGCCGCCGGTCACAGGCCTGGGCCTGGCCAAGCAGGGTGCCCCAGGCTCCTGCTCTCCTCCGTTCACCGCCAGCCCAAAGGAGGGTGCTGGGTCCTCCTACAGGGTGTCCTGAGTCCCTTCTCAGGGTGGTCCTGGGTCCTCTCCTGGGGCAGTATCGGGGCTGCCTCAGGATCCATCCTGGGCTCCCCTTGGGGTGGTCCCTTGTCCCATTCAGAGCTGTCCTGGGTCCCCCAGGCTCCTTCCTGCCCCATACTTTAGGATGCTGGTTTGAGGAGGGGCCAGGCCAGCTGGGGCCCCTAGTCTCCATCACTGCTGGGGACACATGGTCCCCCTGTCCCTGGCTGTGGCCCCCGGCCTCCATCACTGCTGGGGACACAGGATCCCTTGTCCCTGGCTGTGGCCCTGAGCATCTGCCCTTTGCCTCCCACAGGGCCGAGGGTGAAACTGAATCCGGGACAAAGATACCCGGGCTATTTTGGAGCTGGGCTGGGCTGGCCTGGCCGGTGCAGGGGGTGGGGTGGGGGCGGGCCCAGCCTTCTCCAGCTGACAGCGTCCGCCTGTCCTTTCGTCCCCATCCAGTTTGAGGAGCGGCTGGAGTGTGGGCTGCTGGTGGGCAGCCTGCTGGTCCTCGGAGGGAGGTGAGACCCGGCAGCCCCCGCCCCCCGGCCTGTGCCCCCGGCCTGTGCGCTGCCCAGAGCCCCCATAGACAGAGGTGAGGAGACAGAGCCTGACAGGGTAGGGGCCGTTCTGTGCCCTGGAGGGTGGCTGGGCTGAAGGTCACGTCTGGGGAGTAGGGGAGCCTTCAGGGTCTGGCCGAGATGCAGCTCCCTGTGGTGGGGCTGGGGTTCCAGCCTCTGCTCCCCCCGAGCCTGGAGCTGGGCCCTCACATGGAGCCGCCTGGCCAGCCTGGGGCTGCAGGTTGGCCAGGGTGGTCTCCTGCACCCACCCAGCCTCCACCCAGGAGTTGACCCTCGCTCAGAGAGCGGCTAGGGGTCCGGCTGGCCCTGCCCCCAGCACTGCTGAGATAGATGCCCGCTGACAGCTGGGGCTATTTTGGGCCTGTTGCCTCAGCGTAGGGGACAGCCAGAGGGGCGCTGACACCTGACTCCAGGAAAGAATTTTCCCGGAGCGCTTGAAGCCTCCGGTGGGGTCTAAGGTGAGGCACAGCCCTGCGGCGCTGCCCTTGGAGCTCCGTGCTGGAAGGGCAAGGGGGCAAGGGCTGCCCAGGTTGCCTGTCGGTGTGGGGGTGGGGAGGGCCGGCGAGGCGGTGCCCTGGGAGCTGCCTCCCAGTCTGAGCTCTTTCCAAGGATGGTCCCGGGGCCCCTGGAGGACAAGACTGGCAAAGTTCTGCAACAGTCAGGGTGGAGGGCCACCGAGGGCTGGGTGGCTGTGGCAGGGCCTGTCACCAGAGCATGGGGTGGTCCCGCAGGGCTGGAATGAGGCCTCCAAGGGGCCAAGGAGCCCAAGTGTGGTCCATGGTGGGGTAAAGCCTTTCCTGGGAGGCTGAGGGCTGAGGTCTCCCCGTCCTGGGGAAGCTCGTGGGTTGCCCAGACTCAAAATGTGGCAGAGAAAGAAGATGGCTTCTGTGGATGTCTCAGTGCCCGATGAGTTTCCTGGGAGCCCCAGGGGTGGCCGTGGTGGCCTCCTTCCCGCTCAGCCTGATTCCTCATCTGTGACATGGGTTGTCAGGGAAGAGGGTAGCTCCCAAACTCCTTGCATGGTGAGCCCCTCTCTGGCCTCAGGCCTGCTGACTGGTAGGGATGCCTCCTGACCGGGCTGCCATGAGCCCCCCAGACCCTGCAGTTGGCCTCCTGGGCCTGCACCAGGTGACAGAATGCAGGCCCCAGAGCCATGGTGCCATCCCACGAGGACCTCAGTGTCTCTACCCGCTCTCCCCAGAAAAGGGTGAGCCTGTGTGCCCCTGTCCCTTCAGCATGGGCAGTAAGGGGAGCTCCCTGACCGTCCTGGTCCTCTTGGTCGAAAGAGGCTGCCCACACATGCCGTCTCATCTGTTGTTCCACTGTGACCCTGGCAGGGCCAGGTGGGGCTCAGTGTGGAAGAGGCTGGGGGACAGGACACCTTGTTCTGCTTTTGGGGAACCCACAGACCAGCTGGCTGTATGATTTTTTTGTTTTTGAGATGGAGTCTTGCTCTGTCACCCAGTCTGGAGTGCAGTGGCTTGATCTTGGCTCACCGCAACCTCCGCCTCCTGGGTTCAAGCAGTTCTCCTGCCTCAGTCTCCCAGTAGCTGGGACTACAGGCGTGCACCACCACGCCTGGCTAATCTTTTGTATTTTTAGTAGAGACAGGGTTTCACTATGTTAGCCAGGATGGTCTCGATCTCCTGACCTTGTGATCAGCCTGCCTCAGCCTCCCAATCTGCTGGGATTATAGGCATGAGCCACCGCACCCAGCCATTTTGTTTCTGTCTTATTTTTTTTTTTAAAAAAAATAGACTGGGCTTTGCTCTGTTGCCCAGGATGGAGTGCAGTGGCATAATCACAGCTCACTGCAGCTTTGACCTGCTGAGCTCAAGCAATCCTCCCACCTCAGCCTCTTGAGTAGCTGGGATAGCAGGCACCTGCCAGCACTTCCAGTTAATTTTTTTAAAAAAACTTTTTTTATAGAGATGGGGTCTCACATGTTGCCCAGGCTGGCCTGGAACTCCTGGGCTCAAGGGATCCTCCTGCCTCTGCCTCCCATATTGCAGGGATTACAGGTGTTTGCCACCACACCTGGCCTGACTGTATGACTTTGGACAGTGCTGGGGACAGCCCAGAGCTCGTGGGCCCTGGAGAGCTGACGTTAGAGTAACCCTTTGAGTGCTGGGAGGTGCCCACGGAGGCAAATCCCCAGAAAGGGCAAAACTGGGCCCCCGGTCCCTGCTGTGGGCAGGCCCCTGCCCAGGTCCTTCCCAGCCCCAGAGCCCTGCTGTGGGGGGGGGGGGCTGGCCTGCAGCAGAGGTGCTGACTGCACAGTGAGTCAGCAGACTGGTACCCGCAGCCCAGCCCTGCTCCAGCCTCAGCAGCCCAAAGGGATTAAGAGGATTAACTACCTGAATCACAGGACCAGGAGGACGGCCCAGGAACGACGCCCTGGCTCAGCCCACAGTGGGCAGTCCAGGCCAAGAAGCTGGAGGCTCTGGCCCAAGGAAGGGTACAGGAGCCCTGGTGGGGCTCTCTCCACCATGGGGTGGTTGTGCCTGCCAGGGCTGGAGGGAGTCAAGGCGCTCCAGGCCAGCCCAGTGCCAGCAGGGCCCACTCCCACCCGCTGTTCCTACAGAAGAGCTGCACAGGCAGGGTAGCATCACCCACACCATCTACATGGGGGGACCTGTACTAGGGGTGGCTGGCCTGCCGGGTCTCCACCTGGGGTGGTCAAAGGCCAGCATCACCTGGGGCCTTTAGCACTGAGGTGCACCCTCAACCCTGCAGCACATCCAGCTGGCCAGTGTGGCTGAGAACTGCAGGGTGACCAGGTTGGGCACAGCTGGCCCAACCCAGCTGGTCTCAGCCTGGAGGTCTCCCGCCCTTGCCAGCTCCAGACTCTAGGGGTACCCCAGCTATGCTCCCCAGCCAGATCCCTGACTGTGCGCTGCCCCTACATCCCCATCCAACCCTGGGGCTCCGTGGAGGGGCCTGGGAGCAAGCAGCTGATCCGTTTCTGGTCCTTCCCCCTCATAGACGGAGTGTGCCCCCGGGGTGGGGGAGGGACGTGTGTGACCCTGCAGAAGAGCTGAGGACCCTCTGCAGGCAGGCTGGCCCCTCAGTGCAGCCTGGAGGGGCTGCTGAAGGAGTTGCCTGGGGGTTGGGGGGAAGAGGAGGGAGTAAGGGCGGTGCCCAGAGCAGAGGATGCAGCTCACCTAGAAAAGGCTCAGAGGGCAGCCTGCCAGGGTAGAGAACCCATGACCATGTTGTGCCATGGGGCCAGGGACCAGTGCCCACGGTGGGCCTCTTGCACCCAGGCCTGGCGGGGCTCAGCAAGCATCCCCTTCTTGTTGCGGAGGACACACAAGCCAGTTGAAGTTTTAGGCCTGGGGAGGCAGCAGTGTGTGGAGCAGGACAAAGGAACCCTGCCCCTGCAGGTAGAGAGTGACTCACAGGGTACCAGCAGGTCTATGTGCCGCAGGGAGCTGCAGCAAGGCTTGTAGGCTGGGAGGAACCGAAAATAGCTGCACTGGGTGGAAAATACCTGCCTGCTTGCTGGGGAGTGTAGGTTCGGGACATGTGCTCCAGTGACTGCAGCTGGGACAGCGGGTGTCGGTAGTGAGAGGGAAGGAGATGTTCTCCGAGGCGAGAAAAGCCATTTGCAGGTGAGGGTACCAAACCCCAAATGTCCAGAAAGGGGCAAATCTGTGCTCCTGGGCCACGGTGCCAACCGGTGATGCTTCCTCAGGGCGCGGGGGAGGAAGGGTGTGTGGAGGTGTTGAACTGGGTTCTCCTGGAGGCACGGTGGGGTGCATCCGGGCCTCATTCCCGTCTCCACTAAGGCCATCCCCACCTCCTCGCAGGTCTCCGCCACCACCCTCATGGATCAGCCCCAGTTCAGCGGGGCGCCCCGCTTTCTCACCCGGCCCAAGGCCTTTGTGGTGTCGGTGGGCAAGGATGCCACGCTCAGCTGCCAGATCGTGGGTAACCCCACGCCACAGGTGAGCTGGGAGAAGGACCAGCAGCCGGTCGCGGCGGGCGCGCGCTTCCGTCTGGCCCAGGATGGCGACCTGTACCGCCTCAGTATCCTGGACCTGGCGCTGGGCGACAGTGGGCAGTACGTGTGCCGCGCGCGCAATGCCATAGGCGAGGCCTTTGCGGCCGTGGGCCTGCAGGTGGACGCGGAGGCCGCGTGCGCAGAGCAGGCGCCGCACTTCCTGCTGCGGCCCACGTCCATCCGCGTGCGCGAGGGCTCCGAGGCCACGTTCCGCTGCCGCGTGGGTGGCTCCCCGAAGCCGGCGGTGAGCTGGTCTAAGGACGGGCGGCGCCTGGGTGAGCCCGACGGCCCCCGCGTGCGCGTGGAGGAGCTCGGCGAGGCGAGTTCACTGCGCATTCGGGCGGCGCGGCCGCGCGACGGCGGCACTTACGAGGTCCGCGCAGAGAACCCGCTGGGCTCCGCCAGCGCCGCAGCTGCGCTCGTGGTGGACTCGGATGCCGCGGACACAGCCAGCCCGCCAGGGACCTCCACGGCCGCGCTCCTGGCGCACTTGCAGCGGCGGCGCGAAGCCATGCGTGCCGAGGGCGCCCCCGCCTCGCCTCCCTGCACTGGCACGCGCACCTGCACGGTGACCGAAGGCAAGCACGCGCGCCTCAGCTGCTACGTGACCGGCGAGCCCAAGCCCGAGACGGTGTGGAAGAAGGACGGCCAGTTGGTGACCGAGGGCCGGCGCCACGTGGTGTACGAGGACGCTCAGGAGAACTTCGTGCTCAAGATCCTCTTCTGCAAGCAGTCAGACCGCGGCCTGTACACCTGCACGGCGTCCAACCTCGTGGGGCAGACCTACAGCTCCGTGCTGGTCGTCGTGCGCGGTGAGCTCCCGGGTGCGGGGCGCGCGGGCCCAAGACCCTCCCCAACCCCTGCACCGGCGTCCTTTCGCCCTTGCGGTCGCTGCCGTTTCCCACTCGCGTCTGTCGGGTCGTGGAATCCAGAGTTGCAGGTGTCCGTTCCTGGTGCACAAATTGCGGGCGACGCGGGCAACGACCCTCGGCCTGTCCTAAAGAGCCGCAACCCACTTTCTCCATCCAGTCCCCTGCCCGCCCCGCCCCGCCGGCCGCCCACACAGAGGGGAGAGGCGTGAGAGTAGCGGGGCCACAGGGGATCCCACCTCCTCAGTCCCGCCCTCTCCCTTGCGCTGTTCCCGCCCCAATCTCCACCACTCCTCCTTCTGCTCTTCTACGCCCCCGCCCCTAACTTCGCGTCTCCTCCTCTGCGCCCTTCCCACCCCCAGCCCCTTGGCCTCCTGCTTGCTCCTCTCGCCAGCCCACTCCTCTACCCTGCACCCTCCCCTTTCCAGATTCCCGCCCCTCTGCTCCGTCCCCTACGCCTTCCCACACCCTCACCTCTGCAAGCTCCAGGCTCCTCTCCTACCCCAACCCCGCCTGCGCCCCGCACCCTCCGGCCCCGCCCTCTCACCAGTCTCGGCTCCTCTCGGCAGAGCCCGCGGTTCCCTTCAAGAAGCGGCTGCAGGATCTGGAGGTGCGGGAGAAGGAGTCGGCCACGTTCCTGTGCGAGGTGGCCCAGCCGTCCACCGAGGCCGCATGGTTTAAGGAGGAGACGCGGCTGTGGGCGAGCGCCAAGTACGGCATCGAGGAGGAGGGCACCGAGCGCCGGCTGACCGTGCGCAACGTCTCGGCCGACGACGACGCGGTGTACATCTGCGAGACGCAGGAGGGCAGCCGCACCGTGGCGGAGCTCGCCGTCCGAGGCAGGCGGGGGGCGCGGGGCGGCTTCGGGGGGCGGGGGGCAAGGAGGCACCCAGGAGGGAGGAGAGCCAGGCCGACTGGGTGGGCGGGCACGGGGTGGAAGGGCTGGGCCCGGGGCTGGCTAGGGACGAGTTGGGACCCGGGGAGGCAGGGGCGGGACCGGGGCGGGCAGAACAGGTAAGCTGGGGGCGGAGGAGCAAGCGAGGGCGGGGCACGGGCGGAGCTGGCGGGAATGGCGGGGTAGTGGGTAGGGGTCTTGCCGGACCGAGCTGGGACTGGGGCGGGCCGGACAGGTTAGGGATTGCGCGATGGAGTGAATTGGAGGCCGTTAGGAACCCGGGGACAGGGGGCGGGCGGAGGAGCGAGTCTGAAGCGGGGTGCGCAGGGGCTGTTGTGACGGCCCGGCTCCCTCCACCCCAGGAAACCTTCTCCGAAAGCTCCCTCGGAAGACAGCGGTGCGCGTGGGCGACACGGCCATGTTTTGCGTGGAGCTGGCGGTCCCAGTGGGCCCCGTCCGTTGGCTGAGGAACCAGGAGGAGGTGGTGGCCGGGGGCCGCGTGGTCATCTCCGCGGAGGGCACGCGCCACACACTGACCATCTCCCAGTGCTGCCTGGAGGATGTGGGCGAAGTGGCCTTTATGGCTGGAGACTGCCGGACGTCCACCCAGTTCTGCGTGGCGGGTGAGGGCCTGGGGGTGCTCCCAGGATGGCGTCCCTTCCCTGCTGCCTCCCGGTTTCAGTCCCCTGCCCTCCCTTAGCTCAGCTCTCGGCTCCAGCTGCTGCACCCAGGGCCTGCAAGGTTAGCCCCTCCCTCAGCCCTTGCCCTCCAGGTTAGCCGTCCCCTTCCCCTGCGCCCTTGTAGTCTTTCAGCTGCAGCCAGAAAAGTGGCTGCAGGTGTGGGGCTGGAGGTTGTGGCCAGTGGTCCAGGTCCCCAGAGCAGCCCCAGGAGAGCTGGGGATCCTGTGACTCCCCTCCAGGTGATTCCAGAGACCCAGGGCTCAGGGAGAGGCTCCCAGTAGGTGACCTGTGCCCACCCTCTCCGCAGCCCCCAGGAAGCCTCCCCTGCAGCCTCCTGCGGATCCAGTGGTGAAGGCCAAGACGGAGAGTTCCGTGACCCTCAGCTGGTCCCCACGACCCCAGGGGGAGTGCCCCGTCACCATTGACGGCTATCTGGTGGAGAAGAAGAAGCTGGGCACCTATACCTGGAGCCGGTGCCACGAGGCTGAATGGGTGGCCACACCCGAGCTGATCGTGACAAATGTGGCTGAGGAGGGGGACTTTCAGTTCCGAGTCTCAGCTCTCAACAGCTTTGGTCAGAGTCCCTACCTCGAGTTCCCAGGGACCGTCCACCTGGGTGAGTGGGGCATCCCAGTTACAAGCTTCAGGGCTGCTTACCTGCTCCAAAGTCCCCCAGGTCCAGCCTCAGGGGAGGCCAGAATGACCTCATGGAGAACTTCTGTGGGGAGAGGGGCTGCCAAGGCTCTGCGCTGGCACAGCGTCCGTGGTGGGAAGGAGAGGTGACCCCACGACAGGGCCCCTGGGAGGGGCTACCCCCTCTGGTGGGGCTTGCAGGATGCTGGAGGGGTCTCAGGGTGGCTGTACCTTGTCCTTGTTCCTTCATGAGCCTGGCCTGTGCTGTGGTCCCTGTGCGTGCTGGCCGGGCCTCCTGGAGGAGGGACATTTGGGTCCAGGCTCTGTAGGAAGAGGAGGGGAAGGCAAAGAAGCCCTCAGCACTCCCCACTCCTCCCCTGCCCCTTCCTGACACTGCCCACCCCACAGCCCCACAGCTGGCCGTGAGGACACCGCTGAAGGCAGTGCAGGCGGTGGAGGGTGGCGAGGTCACCTTCTCCGTGGACCTCACGGTGGCCTCAGCGGGTGAGTGGTTCCTGAACGGGCAGGCCCTGAAGGCCAGCAGCGTGTATGAGATCCGCTGTGACCGCACCCGGCACATGCTCACCATCCGAGAGGTGCCTGCCAGCCTGCACGGGGCACAGCTCAAGTTCGTGGCCAACGGCATTGAGAGCAGCATCCGTATGGAGGTCCGGGGTAGGTGGGGGGCCCTGACCTGGGACCCTGAGCTCTGTTTCTCCTGGGTGTGCCGGGCCAGGGCTCCGGGTGGGGCTGCCCCAGGTCTGAGGACCCCAGGACACCGTGTCAGCCTGCAGGTCGCCGGGATGAAGCAGGCAGGGTGGTGGTGTGGGGGGACTCACCCGGGCTGGCTGGTGGCACCGGTCCCTGGTGTCTGGGTGAGGGCCTGGGGCTGCAGGGGTCCCACTGGGCAGAGTCTCATGTCTGTCTCCCTCCTTCTCTCCTGTCCCCCTCCTCCCTCCTCTGCCTTGTTCGTCTTTTCCTTTCCATTTCTTTCCTGCCTCTCTCTGTCCTGTCCCCCCACCCCATCCCACGCCTGGCTGTTCCGCCTCCATCTCCTGGGTTTCTCTGGTGTATTCGTGACCTCTGTTCTGCCACTGTCTCCCCTGGCTGCCTCTCCCCCACCGCCTCCTGCGCTGTTCTTCTGGGTCCTCTCCCTTCACTTTATCTCTCTCTGCCCCATGTCTTGCCTCCCCTCCGGTCTATTCCCCTCTGCCCACCTTCTGTGCCACTCCATCCATTTCCCTCTGGCCACGCATGCCCGGCCCCCAGCGGCACCAGGGCTGGCTGCCAGCAAGCCACCAGCCGCAGCTGCCCGGGAGGTGCTGGCTCGGCTGCACGAGGAGGCGCAGCTGCTGGCCGAGCTGTCGGACCAGGCTGCGGCTGTGACGTGGCTGAAGGACGGTCACACACTGCCCCCAGGCCCCAAGTATGAGGTGCAGACTTTGGCCGGGCAGCGGGTGCTGCTTGTGCGAGACGTGGGCCAGGACGATGCCGGCCTCTACGAGTGCGTCAGCTGTGGGGGCCGTGTCGCCTACCAGCTGTCTGTGCAAGGTAGGTGCGGCTGGCAGGCTCCGCGGGGTTCTCTGACTCTGTGGGGAGGGTGAGGGACAGGGTAGTGGGGGCCAGCGCATCTTGGTAGGAGGAGGGACTCCATAACTGGGTGGTTGCTCTGGTGGGCACCAGTCCCATAGTTGGAGTCAGCAGGCCGAGCTGGCCGCTTGCTCAGTGGGGTCTCTCTGGCTTGGGTGAGCCTGGGCGTCCCGTGTGTGGTCCCAGAAGCGGAGCAGCTCCAGCCTGTGGGCCCTGTGGCCTCGTTCCCTCTGGGCCTCTGCAGTGCCTGACCCGCCCTGTGTCCCGCAGGCCTCGCGTGCTTTCTGCACAAGGACACGGCGGGCAGCTCTGTGGATGCGGTGGCTGGGGGCCCGGCGCAGTTTGAGTGTGAGACCTCAGAGGCCCACGTCCGTGTGCGCTGGTACAAGGACGGTGTGGAGCTGGGCCGCTCCGCTGAGCGCTTCTTGCAGGAGGACGTGGGGACGCGGCACCGGCTGGTGGCAGCCATGGTCACCAGGCAGGATGAGGGCACCTACTCCTGCCGTGTGGGCGAGGACTCTGTGGACTTCCGGCTCCGCGTCTCTGGTGAGCACGCTGCGTGTGCATGCGTCCCGGCCCACGTGGGGCGGGGAGCAGGTCCGGCTGCACCTAGCACAGCGGGATTGACCTTCCTGGCCCTTCTTCTCTCCAGAAAATGGTTGAGGGTGTCAACTACAAAAAAATCAAGGTTTTAAAAGGATTAGTTTTATTCAGAAGGCTGTGAGGATCGCAGCCCAGGAGAGTCTTTCAGACTTTCTGCTGAGCTGCTCCAAAGCGGTTTCAGCCCGCAGCTGATACACAGGTGGCGAAGTCTCTGCGGCTGCCTGGAAGGTACCTCCCACCAAAGCCCTTCCCAGCCTGCGTGCAGCTGGCTGCAGAGGCACAGCCATGAATGCTGCCAGACATGATCTCCCGTGCAGGGAGAAGGAAGGGCCAGCACCACTGAACTTACCTTTCCTAAAAATGCCGTGCTTTAAGCAATAGACTGGGCAGCCGCGCGCCGCCCTCCCAGGGCCGCGCCCACTCACCAGGCCGGGCCGGGGCCACGCTCACTCACTGGGCCCGGGGCCGGTGGGTGCCGCTGGCAGAGCAGGAGGAGCAAACACAGCTTCTTAGGTTTGCTGCCTCGTCACAGAGGACATTTGCTTCTCTGGGAAAAGAAATGACATGAAAAACTAACGTTTACATGGGTAAAGAATCCAAGTGTAAACAATAAGAAAAGATCCATGAAGGAGCTTTGGAAGGTGGGCATGGACTCGGTCTCATTTGGGCTTTCAGAGACCTTTCCTGTCTGCCCTGCCTCCCTAACCCTAACCCCGATGCCGGGGCTCGCCCACAGCTCTGCGGACACTCTTGTGTATTGTGTGTTTGTGGGCCAGGCTCAGGGCTGGGCACTTCATTTAAAATGTGGCTTTTTTGTTTGTTGTTTGTTTTTGAGACGGAGTCCCGTTCTGTTGCCCGGGCTGGAGTGCAGTGGCGCTCCACAACCTCCACCTCCTGGGTTCAAGTGAGTCTCCTGCCTCAGCCTCCCGAGTAGCTGGGACTACAGGCGCGCACCTCCACGCCTGGCTAATTTTTGTATTTTTAGTAGAGATGGGGTTTCACCGTTCTGGCCCAGCTGGTTTCAAACTCCTGACCTTGTGAATCACCTGCCTTGGCCCCTCAAAGTGCTGGGATTACAGGAGTGAGCCATTGCACCTAGTCTAAAATGTGTTTTTATTTTATTTTGTATTTTATTATTTTATTTTATTTTTTTGGGATGGTGTCTGCCCAGGCTGGAGTGCAGTGGCGCCATCTCGGCTCACCGAAGCCTCAACTTCACAGGCTCAGGCGATCCTTCTACCTCAGCCTCCCAAATAGCTGGGACCACAGGCACGCACTATCAAGCCCAGCTAATTTTTGAATATTTTGTAGAGACGAGGTCTTGCTGTGTTGCTGAGCCTTGTCCCAAATTCCTGGGCTCAAGCAGCCCTCCCGCCTCAGCCTCCCAAAGGGCTTGGGCCAAAAATGCTTCTACAGCCCTTCTCTTCCTTTTTAAGATGAGGGGGCTGAGGCTGAGCAAGCCACAGACTGGAGTGTCTTTGACAGGTTAAGATTGGAACGTAGGTGGCTCTGAGCCCTGGCTCTTTCTGGAAGCCTCCTGGGCTCAGCGATGTCACCTGGGAGGCTGGAGGAGGAACACAGGGCTTCTCAGGGAGCATGGCTGCCAGGCCTCCTTGGGCTGGGTCCCACTCACAGACCCCACAGCAGGGAGGGCCCCAAGGTTGGGCTCTGCAAAACTACCCTGCTGGCTTCCAGGGACAAGTGTGTGGGCATTTCATGGATAAAAGTTTAAAAGTCGCACCAGTCCAGCCTCCTAACTTTCCCAGTCCAGTGGCCGATTTGTCCACAAAGCAGAACATGGCCTGCGCCTGCTCTCTGTTGCTTCAGCGATCAGGGGAGCATCTGTGAAGCTGAACTTTCTCTCCGTCTTGGCCCATGTGATGGCCCATGTCTGTAGGCGGTGGACCTCCAGGATGGGCGGGAGTTCAGGGGAGAGAGAGACAGCACCCTGGGTCTTTGAGGGACGCTCAGGCTACTAGGCCCTCTTGTAGCTTCTCGAAGGCACACGCCCAGCCCTCCTGGTGCATGCCAGAGCCCTCACTGGGCAGGGGTTGGGCGTCACGGCTGCCTGTGCATGGGAGCCATGCCTGAGCTCACGGACCACAGAGGATTCCGCGGCAGGACTGTGTGTGCCTGGGGTGCAGAACCTGGTAACAAACAACTGGGCCCTGCAAACCTCGCTTGGAAGGGCCTCTGATCCCACCTCCCTCCTTGTCCATCCTCAGAGCCCAAGGCGGTGTTTGCCAAGGAGCAGCTGGCGCACAGGGAGGTGCAGGCCGAGGCGGGGGCCAGCGCCATGCTGAGCTGCGAGGTGGCCCAGGCCCAGACGGAGGTGACGTGGTACAAGGA
>CAUYLG010014302.1:0-14987 GCA_963573385.1 Cacajao melanocephalus | reverse complement strand
TGGTTTGTAGTTCTCCTTGAAGAGGTCCTTTACATCCTTTATTAGTTGCATTCCTAGGTATTTTATTCTCTTTGTAGGTATTGAGAATGGGAGTTCTCTTTTGATTTGGCTCTCTGTTAGTCTGTTAATGGTGCATGGGAATGTCTGTGATTTCTGTGCATTGATTTTGTATCCTGAGGCTTTGCTGAAGTTGCTTATCAATTTAAGGAGATTTTGGGCTAAGATGATGGGGTCTTCTATATATACAATCATGTCATCTGCAAATAGAGACAATTTGACTTCCTCCTTTCCTCATTGAATGCACTTTATTTCTTTTTCTTGCCTGATTACTCTGGCTAGGACTTTCAATTCTATATTGAATAGGAGTGCTTAGAGAAGGCATCTTTGTCTAGTGCCAGATGTCAAAGGGAATGCTTCATTTTTGCCCACTCAGTATGATATTGGCTGTGGGTTTGTCATAAATAGTTTTTATTACTTTGAAATACGTTTCATCGATACCTAGTTTATTGAGAGTTTTTACCCTAAAGAGCTGTTGAATTTTGTGGAAGGCCTTCTCTGCATCTATTGAGATAATCATGTGGTTTTTGTCATTGGTTCTGTTTATGTGGTGGATTACGTTTATAGACTGCATATGTTGAACCAGCCTTGCGTCCCTGGGATGAAGCCTACTTGATCATGATAGATAAGCTTTTTGATGTACTGTTGGATTCAGTTTGCCAGTATTTTATTGAAGATTTTAGCATCTACGTTCATCATGGATACTGGCCTGAAGTTTTCTTTTTTTGTTGAATCTCTGCCAGGTTTTGGTATCAGAATGATATTAGTCTCAAAACATGATTTGGGAAGGATTCCCTCTTTTTGTATTGTTTGGAATAGTTTCAGAAGAAGTGCTACCAGCTCGTCTTTGTACATCTGGTAGAATTCGGCTGTGAACCCATCTGGACCTGGACTTTTTTTGTTTGGTAGGCTATTCATTGCTGCGACATCTGACATTGTTATTGGTCTATTCAGCATTTCAACTTTTTCCTGGTTTAGTCTTGGGAGGGTGCAAGTATTCAGGAATTTATGTGGCCAACGAACATATGAAAAAATGCTCATCATTACTGGTCATTAGAGACATGCATATCAAAACCACATTGAGATACCATCTCACACCAGTTAGAATGGTGATCATTAAAAAATCTGGAGACAACAGATGTTGGAGAGTATGTGGAGAAAAAGGAACACCTTTACACTGTTGGTGGGAGTGTAAATTAGTTTAAGCATTAATAAAGACAGTGTGGCAATACCTCAAGGATCTAGAAATAGAAACTCCATTTGACCTAGCAATCCTATTACTGGGTATATACTCAAAGGATTACAAATTGTTCTACTATAAAGACACATGCATACGTATGTTCATTGTGGTGCTATTTACAACGGCAAGGACCTGGAACCAACCCAAATGCCCATCAATCACAGACTGGACAAAGAAAATGTGGCACATATACACCATGGAATACTATGCAGCCATAAAAAATGATGAGTTCATGTCCTTTGTAGAGACACGGGTGAATCTAGAAACCATCATTCTCAGTCACTGACACAAGAACAGAAAACCAAACACCGCATGTTTTCACTCATAGGCAGGTGACAACCAATGAGAACACTTGGGCACAGGGAAGGGAATAACACTCTCTGGGGTGGGTGGGCAGGTGGAGGGGAGGGGAGGGGAGGGAAGGGGAGGGGAGAGACAGCAGGGGACGGGGAGATTTGGTAGGGATAACACCGGGAGAAATGCCTGATGTAGGCGACTAGGGGATGGAGATAGCAAACCACCATGGCATGTGTGTACCTATGCAAAAATCCTGTAGGATGAAGGATGGGCACATGCACCCCAAAGCCTAAAGTATAATTTAAAAAAATCTAAAACATAGGCCATCAAAACTACACCCAATTTTAGGATTTCATGTCTCAGTAAATATGTCCTTAACAGATTATAGGTATTGAATTACTGACAACATAGCATGTCAAGATTCCCAGTGAGATAGTTAAGGATTGGGAGGCAGGTAGATCTTGAAAGATAAAAAATATACACCATGGAAACATACTTTTACTCAGATGAAGATATAATAGGAAATTTGTGGGAAGTGTATTTGATGCGGTAGCCTTTATATTTTTAAAAAAGTTGATATTTGAAGAGTTGCATTGGATAGACAGACCAATGAACATCCCTTAATTTTGGTTGTTCCTTTCCACCATCCAGAGCTGGGCAGTTATTTCATGTGTTTTTTTTAGTACTCATTAATTTTCAACACCTAATGTCCCTGGCAATGGGACTTATCTCTTAGGCCTTTTAGTTGTCGTATGTCTGCTCTGGATTATATCTCTTTTTTATTATAGAATATCTTCTAAAGGCTCAGCTAAGAGCTGTAATTCCTGAAGGGAAGTGATTTGCCATTACATATTTCTCTCTCTGTTTTTTTTTTCCAACAAAGCTACTTCTGTTTTAACTCAGCTACAAATATATGAAACAAAGTACTTGGTGTGAGAGTTTCAGGTCTGATATGTGACTCTAATAGTTAGGTAATCCCTAAATTCTGAACGTGATCCATCTTTTTGATATTTATACAATTGAATCAATGTTCATTCAACTGTGGTAAGAAAGTTTGAGGGATGACCACCAAGAACACTATTGTTACACTCTGGACCAAGCTAATTTTTACTTATTAGCTGTTTCCAATCTTCTTGATGGTTTTTTCAATTCATATTCTGGCATTCCTAGAACTAAAAAGGAGATGAGCCAACTGATATAAGTCAGGTAGTAAAGGAGTATAAGTCTTCAGGAGAGTCTGAAATTCTTTAATAATTTACTCCCTCTTATTTCGTGGAAGATGTTTAATGATATTTCAAAATCTTGAAAGCTGATTTAGGGTGCGTATCAGCCAACTATAATTCATGAGTCAAATCGGGGCTGCTACCTGTTTTGTAAATAAAATTTTACTGGTACACAGCCATGCCTATTTGTTTATATATTGTTCATAACTGCTTTCACACTATAGGAATAGAGTTGAGTAGTTATAATAGAGAGCACATGACCCACAGACCTGAAGTATTTACTATTTGGTCCTTTGCAGAAACACATTGTGGGCTCTTAGGTCAGCCTTTCTTGATTCAGATTCTAGTTCTGCTACTTATCATCTGTGGGATTGTGAATAAGGTACTTAACCTTTCTGTGCCTCTAATTGCTCAACTGTAAAATGTGGTAATGCTTATGTAGTGTTCTGTACTATCTACAGCACACCACTAGGGCTCTAATCTTAACTACTATTTTTAATAGTTTATTCCAAGTGAAAGATACATGAAATTTCTCACCAAGAAAAATTTCTTACTATTATGAATCTTCTAAACTGTAACCATATTAGCTACCATTGTCAGTCACTTAGTCTGTACCAGAGTGTGTTGGAATGGCTTACACATATCTCGTTTAACTTTAAAAATAGGTTTATGAGGTATTAACTACCACATTTGAACAAAAGGAAAGTGAAAGTCACATACATCTTTATGATTATGTACACAGATCTCATAAGTTGTAAAGGATAACATGTTCAGATGCTACGTACCTGCAGGATGCATTTTCACCATGATCTTATTAAAAGACAAAGATCTGTATGGTTACTACACTCATACAGATCTTCTGCCTGGACTTTTCCCTTGGGAGAACTGGAGTTTAACATGTAAACTTTAAAATGTAAACTTTACTTTGTAAACCTTTGTGAAATGCCTGTCAATTAGTGACATTTACTTAAAATTATAGCAATCTGCTTGACCTACTGCACAGGAAAATTATGAGTGACATCAAGTGACTGCAGTTCTTCTTGGTAAACAGCTATGTGAGATGCTAAGGCAGAGAAACTTTGAGGACATCTGAAGTCTGCTGAGCTAGTGAAGATCTCAAAGGAGGAGTGAGATAAGGTCACAGTTCATAGGTTTGTTTTAAAATATTATCCCCATTTCAGAGATATGAAAACTCTGGTAGCTTACCTAATTTTTTCAGTGTCATATGAGATAGTCAGAGGCAGTGTTTTATTAGGTTTCCTGCCTTTTAACTATTTCTCTATATTTCTCTCCAAAACATAGAAAACTATGAAATTCTAACTGAAAGTAGTTTATTAATGTCACCTATTCTTCATAGCATTGAAAAGGACAGTTCGGTATGAATATAGCAATCAATTTTACAACATTCTATTTAAAGAATAGCAACTGTTTAATATCACTTTGTGCAGTGCTGTGAAGATATAGATACATTGCCATGGCCATCTAGGAGTTCAGGATCTAGTAGAAAGGGCAGATAAAACATAAATACAGAGGACGACAGCTATAAATGTTGTAAGTACAAACAATACGTTCTGATAATATTCTCAGGGAGAATAAGGTAAAATATTTTCCCCATTGCCATCTAGGTTTCCTGTTGATCAATATAATATTAAAACTGAAACTACTTCTGATATTATTCATTCCAGAAAGTTTGCTAGCTCATCCTTGCAACTATGATATATCAAAGTTCACATGAATTTTTATAAGAAGGATATTTTGTCCATATTTTTCAACCTGACTTCTGGTTCTCAGCCATAGAAATTTGCTGCAAGAATGGGTTGCATATCTTCCAAAACTGATGGAAAATTATCAAAAATTAATAAATTACAAACATGGTTTATTCCAGCTATGATAAATCAAACCAGAATGCATGAACATGGCTGGTTCTCAAAACAGCATCTATAAATTATCAATAAAAAGTTCCCAATTAGATTACAGATGACGTACTTTGTAATTCCTTATATTTCTCCTGATTTTATGTTTAACATAAAGAAATCAATCATGACATCCGCATCTAGAGGCAAACCAAAATGTAATTTGGTATAAAAACGTTAATCTTTGTAGTACAACACTATAAATTTTCTTTTATACTATCATAATTCATTTCATGTTAAAATGGAGAAAAATCATCTGTGTGGAAAAGTTAAATTTTACCTCAAATGACAGATAACATTGAGATGCATCAGAGTGCTAAGAAACATCCTTACATTCAAAATAGCAAAGTTGATACAATGGTATGTACTGGATATTTTAATTCCTTTATATGTGTAATATTGACACTCCATATAATGATCAAAGTAATTTGGAAATAATATCAGAGTTGGATAACTGGAATATGATAATTTAGGGATAATTTACTGGTAGGCTGTTAGGATCAAGATGATAATAAGAATTTTACTTTCATAAAAAGATTGAGAAAAAATATGAGAAACAGACTGACAGATGGAGAATAAAAATGAGAGAGCGAAGCAAATATTTTCCTGGGGGATAAGGAGAGAGTCTTGCTTGGACATACTGACTTTTTAAATTTTATTTATTTTTTGGCTTGGCTATTTCTGACCTGACCAATTTCTTTTTTCATAGACTCCTTTGAAAATTTGACTACGTCTTCAGATATATGCACTGTTTTAGATAGGTTATTAGGTCCCCTAAATTCCATTCATGGTACTCAGGTTAAGAAAACAGGTTAAAGAAGCTGAAAATCCCTCAGTCCTCCAGAGTTAATGTTCATAGTCACACACTCATTCTCAGTCATTCACAGTACACCCGTAAAATCAAGTTTCTGAGGACCAGATCGTGACTGATGGTAAATTTAGCAATATCAGTATTCCTGGGTGGGGTGCTTTCTGGACTGGCACAAGGCTGTTTTCAGACAGCCCTGTTTTGCTCTGTGCTTCACATGTGAACACAGAATCTCTGAAAACAACAATAGAAAAATAAAAATACTAAATTTATTATACACCAGTGCTATTCACAGGTGGATTATTCTTGACTATAGAACACACAATCTATCTGTTTTTTTTTTGACAAGAATGTTGTTTACTAAAATTTCAAGAAAAATACTCAGAAGTATCACTGATCACAGTGAAACTTCTGAAATTTATGTTTTTTCATCAAAAAAGTTTTACATCTCTAAAGAATTTTGAGTGAATTATTAATTAAATCCTGATAATCTCACTACTGAGCTAAAAAAGATATGCAATTAATCTATAAGCATCGTCCATGTTGCTTAACTTTTTTACTCATTAGCAAAAATAGTTTTTAATGTATAGAAAAATATATAGAAAGTTGCTGTCATATTATTGTGAATAACGTCTCTCACTCAAAGAGAACTTTTTGGCTGGATAGATAATGTGTATAATATGTAATATGTGATACGAATGGATTATTTCTCCAACTATATACATAATATTGATAATATATAATCAGTGTAATATATATGTATATGTTGATACTGTATAATCAATATGTAAAATCCATATAAAGTCAATATCACTATTTCTACCACATATTGGTACCTAAGCACACTCATATGCATGATCCATGTTATCATATACATCTTTCACCCGACAGTTCAGTGTTTGTCAAAGCAAAGAGTACCTCTAGTTATAAAATTACTCTTATGGAAAAGTAACTAAGGTGAAATGTAAGTGTATTTATTTAGTCTGTCATAACAAGTAGTGCTAGCCAGGTGTAATACTTCTGTTGGGACTTATACCATGGCAATATACTTTTTTCATTCCAAATTGCTACCCAGAATAGGTGAAAAACAAGAGTATCATGTCATCAGCTACGCTAATAAGAAATAACGGTGCACTGGTTTGACTCTCAAGGGGTCATTTCCTTATTCCAACAACACAAAACATTGAATTTATGCTGATAATGAGATAGATCCTTAAGCAAGAGAAGAAACTATCTAGGCAAAGATAAAACCCAGGATAGCTTTTGGAGGAGAAAGAAATTTAACTCCAAAGCTAAGAATGAAGGAGAGGAGGCATGGCTATGATTACCATGTGAAGCTGGATTAATGGCCCTTATTTTTCTTGTTAGTAATTAGCAAATTGATGTACATTATTTAAGATTGTTCTGGAATTCTCCACCTACATGCACAGCCTACATGTTAAATATTTGCCACGCATGCTTTAGACGCTTATATATATAGGAAATTCTTAGAATGATTTGACTAAAGGGTCTGCAGATCAAATAGAGGACACCATCTGGTTAGTGCAATCTGTGGGCCCATTTAGTATTTTTATATCTAATGAAGAGGGATAATCATAAGAAATTTCTATCAGTTACTTGGATCACATATCTTTTGCATAACACAAAAACCAATATCTAATGATAGCTTTCCCCATAATTGCACCTCAGATACCTCCTTGTTAATTCTTCAAATTTTCCTCAATTCAGTTCCTAATGTGGAGATCTTTGTTATCATTAACGGTAAACAATATCTACTCTAAAGTCCCCAACAGAAACATGAAGCTATTCATTCTCTCATTCACCCATTACTTCTAGGCATTTGTCTAATTTCTTATATGTTACCTTTTCATATCACTTAAATTAACCTCCATTATTCCCAAATTATTCATCATCTCTCCCAGGAATTACTATATTACCACCTATAAGGTTTACTTATCTCATTCCTGCAGGAAAAAGAACCTTCATAGGTTATAGAATCAAGCCTTTAGGATCGAGTTTAAAACCACACAGTAGCAATGACAGTCCCCATATCATATTTGTTTTCCCCATTTTTATATTATTCCTCCAAACTTCTTCGCATTACATACCTGTGCTAACCCACATACTGTTCTTTCTTCCCAGAAGTCATTACCTTACTTCTTAACTAAGTCCACACATTGTTCAATATTGCTAAATTATGGATTCCATGATATCAAGGGCCAAGTTTATCTTAGTTGCTTTCTTGTCAGAGCCTATTAGAACATTTTTCAAAAATGAATAACCAAACTTTGGTATAATTTCCACTAAAAAGCCTTCTCTACTGCATTTAGATGCCTCTTCCTTGTGCTGGCACCTGAGCACTTCTTCACCATAACCTATGGCATTGTGCTTTCATGTTTTACTGTTTCAATGACTAAATTTTGAGAATGGTAAACAGGGTGTGACTGAAGAAGGAAGATAACCAGGATTTATTATTACAATGGCACTTAGTATATAAACCACACAAACAATATATGTATTACAGTGGCACTTAGTATATAAATGAAACAAACAATATATGTATCAATTCTTCAGAACCAATACTATTACTATTTTAAATGTTTAACCTCTAAAATTTTAACTGTGCAACCCTTTTGAGAGTGATCTCTTCACAGGAAAGGCTCTCTGTTGTAATACAGAGAAATGCTGACAAGAAATGAGTCCCAGTGGGTATAAGCAGAGATTCTTAAACACTGTTACACAACAGAATCACCTAACATTGTGGTTTAATTGATTAGAAAAAGGGCCAAACATCGATATTTTCTAGGGTCTCTCCAAATGATTTTACTGTTTACCAGAGGTTGATAAAAACTGCCCTGGAAGGATGGACTGAATAAGGCAAAAATGCAAGAAAAAAATGCCACATTCAGGATACATAGTTTCTCTTCTTGAATTTTATAATTCCAAGTGTTCTTTTAAAAAAAAATGTTTATTTTCTTCCAGTTCTGGAGGCCAAAAGTTCAAGATCAAGATGTCAGCAGGTTCGGCTTCGTCTGAGGGCTCTCTTGTTGGCTTGCCTTCTCACTGTTTTCTTATGTGGTCATTTCTGTATCTGCATGTACACCCCTGATATCTCTTTCTGTGTCCAAATGGCCTCTCATAGAAGGACATTAATTCGTTTGGGAGGGTCTATGAGAATGGTCTTATTTTAACTTAATCACTTGTTTCAAAGCAGTCAAATTCTGAGTTACATGGGTTGGGCTTCAACGTGTGAATTTCAGAGAAACACAATTCATCCCACAACATTGCCATAGCAAATTATTTTCTACTGAATTTGAAAATAATTATTTTCAGGAATAATAGAATGAACAGAAAGTATAGTTGAGGAATTTTAAGGTGTCTTCTAACCACTGAAATGCTATGACTGGAGGATTCTCCATGTGTGACATATAGTGATCATCTGAATAGACATGGAAAAAGCTTTTGATAAATCTCAATATCCCTTTATGATAAAAATCCTTAATAACTAGGCATCAAAAGAACATACCTCAAAACAATAAGAGCAATCTATGACAAATCCACAGATGATATTGTACTGAATGGGCAAAAACTGAAAGCATTCCCTTTGAGAACTAGAACAAGACAAGGATGCCCATTCTCACCACTCCTATTCAACATAATAGTGGAAAGGCTAGTTAGAGCAATCAGGCAAGATAAACAAATAAAAGCATCTAAATAGGAAAAGAAGAAGTCAAGCTACCTCACTTCACGGATGATATGATTCTATAATGAGAAAACCTTAGAGACTCCTCCAAAAGGCTCCTGGAACTGGTAAACTTCAGTAAGGTTTCAGTACACAAAAATCAATGTATAAAAATCAGTAGCATTTCTATACCCCAATAATTTTCAAGCCAAATCAAGAATGTAATCCCATTTACAAAACAGAATAAAATACCTAGGAATACAGCTAGCTAAGGCCGTGAAACATGTCTACAAAAAGAGCTACAAAACACTGCTAAAATAAGTCACCCATGACACACACACACACACACACACACAAAATTCCATGCTCATAGATGAAAAGAATCCATATTGTTCAAATGGCTATTCTGCCCAAAGAAATCTACAGTTTCAATGTTATTGCTATTAAACTATTAAAGCCATTTTTCACAGAATTAGAAAAAGAAAAACTACTCTAAAACTTACATGGAAGAAAAAAAAGAGCTGAATAACGAAAGCAATTCTAAGGAAAAAGAACAAAGCTAGAAACATCACATTACCTCACTTTACAATGTAAGGCAACAATAATGAAAAGAGCATAGTACCATAGTACTAGTACAAAACAGACACATAGACAAGTGGAAGAGAATAGAGAACCCACAAATAAAGCCGCACACCTACAGCCAGAGATTTTCTTGGTATTGATTTTTGTTTTTATTCCACTGTGGTCTGAGAATACGGTTGCTATAATTTTGACCTATTTGGATATATTAAGACGTGCTTTTTGGCTGAGCATTTAGTCCAGCTTGAAATATGTTATGTGTAAATATGAGAGGGATGAATAGTCTATGGTTGATGAATAGAGTATTCTGTAGCTATCTGTTAGGTCCAATGGGTCAAGTGTTGAGTTAAAAGTTTGGAATTTTTTTGTTAGTTTTCTGCCTTGGTCTGTTTAATGCTGTTAGTTTTCTTGGTCTGTTTAATTTTTTTTGTTAGTTTTCTGGTCTTGATCTGTTCAATGCTGTCAGTGGGATGTTGACATCCCCCACTATTATTACGTGGCAGTCTAAGTCTTTTTGTAGGTCTGGAAGTACTTGTTTTATAAATCGGGATACTCCAATGTTGGGTACATATATATTTAACACAGTTAAATCTTCTTGTTAAATTGAAACCTTTATCATTATATAATGCCCTTCTTGGCCCCTCCTTTTTTTTAATTGTACTTTAAGTTCTGGGGTACCTGTGCAGATCATGCAGGTTTGTTACATAGGTGTGCACATGCCATGGTGGTTGGCTGCATCCATCACCCTATCATCTACATTAGGTATTTCTCCTAGTGTATCCTTCCCCTAGCCCCCATTCCCTGACAGTCCCTGGTGTGTGATGCTCTCCTCCCTGTGTCCATGTGTTATCATTATTTAACCCTCACTTATGAGTGAGAACATGCCATGTTTGGTTTTTTGTTCTTATGTTAGTTTCCTGAGAATGATGGTTTCCAGCTTCATCCATGTCCCTGCAAAGCCTGCAAGGGACATAAACTCATTCTTTTTTATGACTACATAGTATTCCATGGTGTATATATGCCACATTTTCTTTATCCAGTCTATCAATGATGGGCAATTGGGTTGGTTCCAAATCTTTGCTATTATGAAGAGTACTGCAATAAACGTATGTGTGCATGTGTCTTTATAATAGAATGATTTATAATCCTTTGGGTATATACCTGGTAATGGGATTGCTGGGTCAAATGGTATTTCTATTTCTAGATCCTTGAGAAATTGCCCTGCTGTCTTCTACAATGGTTGCACTAATTTACACTCCCACCAACAATGTAAAAGCATTCCTATTTCTCCACATCCTCTCCAGCATCTGCTGTCTCCTGACTTTTCAATAATCTCCATTCTAACTGGTGTGAGATGGTATCTCAATGTGGTTTTGATTTGCATTTCTCTAATGACCAGTGATGATTAGCTTTTTTCCATAAGTTTGTTGGCTGCATAAATGTCTCTTTTTGAGAAGTGTTTTGTCGTTCATCCTTCACCCACTTTTTGAGGTTGTTTGTTTGTTTGTTTGTTTACTGTAAATTTGTTTACCTTCTTTGTAGATTCTGGATATCAGCTGTTTGTCAGACGGGTAGACTGCAAAAATTTTCTCCCATTCTGTAGGTTGCCTGTTCACTCTGAGGATAGTTTCATTTGCTGTGCAGGAGCTCTTTAGTTTAATTAGATCCTATTAGTCAATTTTGGCTTCTTTTTAGACTGTTCACATTCAAGGATAATATTGATATGTGAGATTGAGATCTTATCATGAAGTTGTTAGTTGGTTTCTTTGTAATTTCTATTCTGTTGTTGTTTTATAGTGTCTCCAAGCTATGTACCTATATGTTTTTGTGGTTTCAGGTATCGATCTTTTGTTTCCTTATTTAGAAATCCTAAGGATCTCTTGCAAGGCTGGTCTAGTGATAAGCAATTCACTTAGTACTTACTTGTCTGGAAAAGATTTTATTTCTCCTTCGCTTATGAAGTTTAGGTTGGGAAATACGAAATTCTTGGTTGGAATATGTCTTCTTTAAGAATGATATAATAAGCCCCCAAACTCCCCTGGCTTGTAAGGTTTCTGCTGAGAAGTCCTTTGCTAGCCTAAGATCCTCTTTGTACATGATCTGATCTTTCTCTCTAGCTGCCGTTAAGATTTTTTCTTTAGCATTAACCTTGGACAGTATGATGACTATATGCACTGGTAATATTCATTTTGTATAGGATCTCACAGGTCTTCCTTGGATTGCTTATAATTGGATGACTACCTCTCTAGCAAGATTAGTGACGTTTTCTTGAATTATTCCCTCAAATATAATTTCCAATCTAGGAACGTGGGTGCTCCAGATGCCCAGAGATATATGTGGGTATGGTGTGAACAGAGGCCCCCTGCAGCAGGATCTCTGCACAGGAGGTTTGAGGTGATTCAGACTGTTGATCCAGGCAAGAGGTGCTCTAAATATTTGGACATCTGCCTGGGTGTAGAGCGAAGATGGCCTTGCTGCACCATGACTTATGTCAAGGTAGGGTAGGGCAGCTCAGGCTACTGAACCAGAATAGTGGATGGTCCAAATGTGTGGGGATCTGCCTGGACATGAAGCAGAGAGGGACTCCCTGTTCCAAGATCTCTGCACAGGAAGGGCGGGGTGGGGCAGGCTGCTGATCCAGGTGAGCAGGTGGTCTGAACTCCTGAAGATTTGCCTGGGTGTGGAGCAGAGATGTCCTACTGCACCATAATCAATGTCCATAAGAGGTTGGGACTCTCCGGCTGCTGGTCTAGGCAAGCAGGTGGTCCAAATGCCTGGATTTTTCTCTAGGAGTAGAGTAGAGAAGGCCAAACTGCATTTCTTTCTAGAAACATACTGTGAATTGTTTTATCTAGAAGTAAAGCACAATCTCAGTAGAGCAGAGTAAGGCACCCAGCAATGTCTCATGCAGATCAGTTCCCAATTGCCAAGCTGGCCCTGGCTGCAAGTCTTGCCACTTGGGAAAAACTGTAGCTGTAGCAGCTCTCCTCTCACCCCAGGCTTGTAATAAGGGAGAGCACAGTTCTAGTGCTCTCACAGTTCTAGCTTTAGAAACCCTTACCCTGACCCAAGCAGGAGTTCCAATCTCTAGCCTGAGATTAAAATGTTGTGCAGCCACGCTGTCAGGTTGCCAAAGAATGACTGACTTTGCAAGCACCCAGATTGAAAATGGCTTTCTGCTCTCAGTCCTGGTTCTTGGAAATTGTCTGCAGTTCTTCTTAATGTCTTTCTTTCACAGCATCCCAAGCCTCTCTCCAAGTTGACTTCAGGGCTTGGGAGAAGCAAACTGCTCTCCCTCAGCATGGGCTGCTTGGATCTCCAGCGCAAAGGTGAATCCCAGAGGAAGACCCTGCCTCTCTCACATACTTGGGCTTCACTCACTTTTATCAGCCAGACGCCATTACAGTGGTTGTTTACCAGTGTTCTCCTCTACAGGATCAGGTGTATCCTTCAAGATTCTGGTGGATTCCCATTTTTCTTCTTGAATTACAGTTCACAGAGTTAATTCTTATGAACCATCTTGCTATTTCCAAGTGGCTAAAGACACACTAAAGGCCTTCCATTGACCCTCTTAGAGAAACAACAACAACAATATTCAATTGGTCTTAACTAGAAAAGAGAGAAACAGAATTTTGGTTTCATGGCTGATTGATTATCCTGATGATTCTAACAGCTAGCATTTCTCAATGTGCTGAACAATGTATAAATATTATCTCAATCCTCAAAACAATAATGTACTTAGGTATTATTATCCTAATTCTGCAGAGAAGAAAAAGTCAAGAATGTTTCAAAGCAATAAGTAAGGAAGTCAGGAACACAGCTAAATTCAAAGACTCCAAACTCATGCTGGTAACTACTCCATTTTTCTCTTTCTAGAAATGCACTATGAATTGTGTTAACTAAAGAATAAAAGAGGGCAAGACTACATATATTTTTTGTTCAAAGTCAGGTATGTTGAAGGTACAATATACATTTCTCCACCATAAAATTCAGTAATGTACAGATAGTCAGTGATGGATAATGTAAAATTTCTTGTTCCATCAATTTCTGCATTAACACATCTAAATGTGAGGTTCCTCAAACTTCCCACTTCCTGTCTGGGCTCCCACATCCTGCAGAGGTGACCTCCAATCAAATTCTAAGATTAATGATCTCTCTACTTTCTTCATCTCTTTCCTTCTGATCACATAATAGAGGCTAATTTGCAAGATCCTCCTTAGCAACCTTAATGCCTGTATGATTTTGAAATTAGCAGCAGGTATATAATGAGAAGGCTGGTGTGTGTGTAGGAAGGGGTCAATTGTAAAATGTTTCCCATTGTCTAATTTTTCTATCTGAATATCATTTGCCTACTATCCATTATATATAAAATACATACTCAACACCAAAGAGCATGATGTCTTCATTCAAAACTGCTGTCTTCATACTACTGTTCCTGATTTTATGTTGGATTTTGTGCTTCCAGCAAGAATCTGCTTGAAATCTTTTGGTTCTATTAGGAAAATTCCTCAAGGTACTAAAATGAAATATAATTCAGATCTGTTTTAGTTTTTGCACAGCCTTTGAAAATGCCACAAGTGCTGACTTCCTCATGACCACAATCTCCTTAATTTTTTTTTTCTTTTTTTTTAATTGCATTTTAGGTTTTGGAGTACATGTGAAGAACATGCAAGATTGTTGCATAGGTACACACATGGCACTGTGATTTGCTGCCTTCTTCCCTATCACCTATATCTGGCATTTCTCCCCATGCTATCTCTCCCCAACTTCCCACCCCCCGCTTTCCCTCCCCTATTTCCCCCTGGCCGACCCCAGTGTGTGATGCTTGCCTCCCTGTGTCCATGTGTTCTCATTGTTCAACACCCACCTATGAGTGAGAACATGCGGTATTTGGTTTTCTGTTCTTGTGTCAGTTTGCTGAGAATTATGGTTTCCAGTTCATCCATGTCCCTACAAAGGACACAAACTCATTGTTTTTGATGGCTGCATACTATTCCATGGTGTATATGTGCCACATTTTCCCTGTCCATTCTATCATCGATGGGCATTTGGGTTGGTTCCAGGTCTTTGCTATTGTAAACAGTGCTGCAGTGAACATTCATGTGCATGTGTCTTTATAATAGAACGATCTATAATCCTTTGGATATATACCCAGTAATGGGATTGCTGGGTTGTTTAGCTTTTTCAG
>CAUYLG010014301.1:0-19293 GCA_963573385.1 Cacajao melanocephalus | reverse complement strand
CCTAATGTTCTCCCTTTCCCTGCCCCACTGACAGGCCCCAGTGTGTATTGTTCCCCTCCCTGTGTCCATGTGTTCTCATTGTTCAGCTTCCACTTTTGAGTGAAAACATGCGGTGTTTGGTATTCTGTTCCTGTGTTAGTTTGCTGAAGATAATGGCTTCTAGCTCCATCTATATCCCTGCAAAAGACATGATCTCATTCCTTTTTATGGCTGCACAGTACTCCGTGGTATATATGTACCACATTTTCTTTATTCAGTCTATCATCTGTGGACATTTGGGTTGATTCTGTGTCTTTGCTCTTGTCAATAGTGCTGCAATAAACATAATGTGTGCATGTATCTTTATAATAGAATAATTTACATTCCTTTGGGTATATACCCAGTAATGGGATTGCTGGGTCAAATGGTATTTCTGGTTCCAGCTCTATGAGGATTGCCACACTGTCTTCCACAATGGTCGAACTAATTAACATTCCCACCAACAGTGTAAAAGCATTCCTATTTCTCCACAGCCTCACCAGCATTGGTTGTTTCTTGACTTTTTAATAATTGGCATTCTGACTGGCATGAGGTAGTATCTCATTGTGGTTTTGATTTGCATTTCTCTAATGATCAGTGATGTTGAACTTTTTTCATGTTTCTTGGCCACATAAATGTCTTCTTTTGAGAACTGTCTGTTCATATTCTTTGCCCACTTTTTGATGGGGTTGTTTGTTTCTTGTAAATTTGTTTAAGTTCCTTGTAGATTCTGGTTATTAGACCTTTGTCAGATGAATAGACTGCAAAAATTTTCTCCTGTTCTGTAGGATATCTGTTCACTCTGATGACGGTTTCTTTTGCTATGCAGAAGCTTTTTAGTTTAATTAGATCCCATTTGTCAATTTTTGCTTTTGTTGAAATTGCTTTGGATGTTTTCATCATGAAATCTTTTCCCATGCCTATGTCTTGAATAGTATTGCATATATTTTCTTCTAGGGTTTTGTACTTAAGTCATTAATCCATGTCAAGTTAGTTTTTGTATAAGATGTAAGGAAGGGGTCCAGTTTCAATTTTCTGCATCTGGCTAGCCAGTTTTCCCAGCACCATTTATTAAATAGAGACTCCTTTCCTCATTGGTTGTTTTTGTCAGGTTTGTCAAAGCTCAGATGGCTGTAGATGTGCAATCTTATTTCTGAGATCTCTCTTCTGTTCCATTGGTCTATGTGTCTGTTTTTGTAGGAGTACCATGCTGTTTTGGTTACTGTAGCCTTGTAGTATAGTTTGAACTTGGGTAGTGTGATGCCTTTAGCTTTGTTCTTTTTGCTTAGGATTGTGTTGGCTATATGGGCTCTTTTTAGTTCTGTGTGAATTTTAAAGTAGTTTTTTTTCTTTCTTTCTAAATCTATGAAGAATTTCAATGGTAGCTTGATGGGAATAGCATTAAATCTATAAATTACTCTGGGCCATATGACCATTTTCACAATATTGATTCTTCCTATCCATGAGCATGGGATAGTTTTCCATTTGTTTGTGTCCTCTCTGATTTTTTTGAACAGTTCTTTGTAGTTCTCCTTGAAAAGGTCCTGCACTTCTGTTGTTATCTATATTCCTAAATACTTTATTCTGTTCGTAGTGATTGTGAATGAGAGTTCATTCATAATTTAGCTCTCTGCCTATCCATTGCTGCTGTATAGGAATGCTTGTGACTTTTGCACATTGATTTTGTATCCTGGGACTTTGCTTAATTTGCTTATCAGCTTAAGAAGCATTCAGGCTGAGACAATGGGGTTTTCTAGATATAGGATCATTTAGTCTGCAAACAGAGATGGTTTGGCTTTCTCTCTTCGTATTTGAATACTCTTTATTTTTTTCTCTTGAATGATCACCCTGGCCAGAACTTCCAATACTATGTTGAATAACAGTGGTGAGAGAGGGCATCCTTGTCTTGTGCCAGTTTTCAAGAGGAATGCTTCCATCTTTTGCCCTTTCAGTATGATACCTGCTGCAGGTCTGTCATAAATGACTCTTAGTATTTTGAGATATGTTTCATCAATACCTAGTTTATTGAGAGTTTTTAACATAGAGGGATGTTGAATTTTATCAAAAACTTTTCTGTATCTATTGAGATAATCATGAGCTTTTTGTCTTTAGTTCTGTTTATATGATGAATTACATTTATTCATATTCATATGTTGAACTAGGCTTAAATCCTGGCGATGAAGCCAACATGATGGTGCTGGATAAGCTTTTCAATGTGCCACTGTATACGGTTTGCCAGTATTTTATTGAGAATTTTTGAATAGATATTTATCAAGATATTGGCCTGAAGTTTTCTTTTTTTTGTTGTATCTCTGTTGGGTTTTGGTATCAGGATGATGCTGGCCTCATAACATGAGTTAGGGAGAAGTCCCTCCTTTTCAATTGCTTGTAATGTTTCAGAAGAAATGGTACCAGCTTGTCTGTGTACCTCTGGTAGAATTCAGCTGTAAATGTCTGGTCCTGGGCTTTTTGTTGTTGGTAGGCTATTAATTACTGTCTCAATTCCAGAGCTTGTTATTTGTCTATTCAGATATTCAACTTCTTCCTGGTTCAGTCTTGGGAGGGTGCATGTGTCCAGGAGTTTATCCAATTCTTCTAGATATTCTAGTTTATTTGCATAGAGCTGTTTATAGTATTCTCAGATGGTTGTTTGTATTTCTGTAGGGTCAGTAGTGATATCCCCCTAAACATTTATTTTATCATGTCTATTTGATTACTCTTTCTTTTCTTCTGTGTTAGTATACCTAGCAGTGTATTTATTTTATTAATTTTTTCAAAAAAGCACCTCCTGGATTCATTGACTTTTTGAAGAGTTTTTCCTGTCTCTATCTCCTTCAGTTCCACTCTGATCTTAGTTATTTCTTGTCTTCTGCTAGCTTTTGGAGTTGTTTGCTTTGGGATCTCTAGTTCTTTTAGTTGTGATGTTAGGATGCCAATTTGAGATCTTTCTAGCTTTTTGATGTGGGCATTTAGTGCTATAAATTTCCCTCTTAACACTGCTTTAACTGTGTCCCAGAGATTCTGATATGTTGTTTCTTTGTTCTTTTTGTTTTCAAACAACTTTGATTTCTGCCTTAATTTCATTACTTACACAGAAGTCATTTAGGAGCAGGTTATTCAATTTCCGTGTAGTTCTGTGGTTTTGAGTGAATTTCTTGATCTTGAGTTCTAATTTGATTACACTGTGATCTAAGAGACTATTATAATTTCAGTTTTTTTGCATTTGCTGAGAAGTGTTTTACTTCCAATTATGTGATTGATTTTAGAGTAAGTGCCATGTGGTCCTGAAAAGAATGTATATTCTGTTGTTTTTGGTTGAAGAGTTCTGTGGCTATCTATCAGGTCCGGTTGATCCAGAGCTGTGTTCAAGTGCTGAATATTCTTTTTAATTTTCTGTCTTGTTGATCTGTCTAATATTGACAATGGAGTGCACAAGTCTCACACTATTATTGTACGGGACACTAAATCCCTTTGTAGGTCTCTGAGAACTTGTTTAATGAATCTGGGTGCTCCTGTTTTGGGCACACATACAATTAGGATAAGTACTCTTCTTGTTGAATTGATCCCTTCACCATTATGTAATGTCCTGCTTTGTCTTTTTGGATCTCTGTTGGCTTAAAGTCTGTTTTGGCAGAAAATACGATTGCAACCTTTGCTTTTTTCTGCTTTCCATTTGCTTGGTAAATTTTCCTCCATCCCTTTATTTTGAGTCTGCGTGTGTCTTGCACATGAGATGGGTCTTTTGAATACAGCATACCAATCAATCTTGACTGTTTATCCAGATTGCAGTTCTGTGTCTTTTAATTGGGGCATTTAGCCCACTTACATTTAAGGTTAATATTGTTATGTGTGAATTTGATATTGTCATTGTGATGCTAGCTAGTTATTTGGCACACTTGTTGATGTTGTTGCTTCCTAGTGTTATTTGTCTTCATAATTCAGTGTGTTTTTGCAGTGGCTGGTAATGGTTTTTCCTTTCCATATTTAATGCTTCTTTCAGGAACTCTTGCAAGGCAGGCTTGGTGGTACGAATTCCCTCAGCATTTGCTTGTCTGAAAAGAATTTTATTTCTTCCTTGTTTACAAAGCTTAGTTTGGTCGGATATGCAATTCTGAGTTGGAAATTATTTTCTTTAAGAATGTTGAATATTAGCCTCCAATATCTTCTGGCTTGAAAGGTTTCTGCTGAGAGATCCACTGTTAGTCTAAGAGGTTTCTCTTTGTATCTTTGACTGCCCTTAACATTTTTTTCCTTAATTTCAATACTGAAGAATCTGATGATTATGTGTCTTGGGGTTGATCTTCTCATGGAGTATCTGACCAAGGTTCTCTATATTTCCTGAATATGAATGTTGGCCTGTATGGTTAGGTTGGAGAAGTTCTCCTGGATGATATCCTGGTATGTTTCCAAATTCATTCCATTCTCTCCATCTCTTTCAGGTATCCCAATCAGTCATAGGTTTGGTCTTTTTACATAATCTCATAATTCTTGGAGGTTGTGTTCATTCCTTTTCATTTTTTTCCCTATTATTGTCTGCCTGTCTTATTTCAGCAGGATAGTCTTCAAGCTCGAAATTCTTCCCTTTGCTTGGTCTATTCAGTTATTGATACCTGTGTTTGCATGGTTTAATTCTTGTGTTGTGTCTTTCAGCTCCATCAGGCCATCAGTTCCTCTCCAAACTGGCTATTCTGGTTAACAGCTCCTATAATGTTTTATCATGGTTCTTAGCTTCTTTGCATTGGGTTAGACCAGGCTCCTTTAAGTCAGCAAAGTTTGTTATTACCCACCTTCAGAAGCCTATTTCTGTCAATTCATTCATCTCAGCCTCTGTCTAGCTCTGTGACTTTGCTGGAGAGGTGCTGCAATAATTTGGAGGAGAAGAGGCATTTTGATTTTTTGGGTTTTCTGCATTATTTTGTTGATTCTTTCTCATCTTCATGAGTTTATCTAGCTTCAGTCTTTCAGGCTGCTGACCTTTGGATGGGGTTTTTGTGGGGACTCTTGTTGATGCTGTTGTTTTTGTTGTGCTTTCTGTTTGTTTGCTTTTCTTTTAACAGTCAGGGCCCTCTTCTGTAAGGCTGCTGCTGTTGGCCGGGGGTCTATTCCAGACCCTTTTTGCCTGAGTGCCTCCCACACATGAAGTTGTCACTCATGGAGGCTGCAGAACAGCAAAGATGGCTGCCTGCTCCTTCCTCTGGGATCTCTGTCCACAAGGAGCACCGACCTGGTGCCAGTGGGAATGCTTCTGTATAAGGTGCATTGTAGGGGGATCTCACCCAGTCAGGGGATACAGGATTCAGGACACTCTTAATGAAGCACACTGGCGGCCACTTGGTGAAAGGATTGTGCTGTGCTAGGGGAATCCCACTCGTCTGGGCTGCCCAGATTCCTCAGAGCCAGCAGGGGAAAAGACTAAGTCTCCTGATCCGTAGAAACCATGGCCACCCCTCCCCAAAGGGGCTCATTCCCAGAGAGATCAGAGTTCTGTCCCTAAACCCCTGGCTGGAGTTGCAGAAATTCCTTCAGGGAGGCCCTGTCCAGTGAGAAGGGATGGGATAGAGTCCGGCCTAAAAAGGCCATATGGCCATGATCTGCCACAGCTGTTGTACTGTGCTTGTGGGGAATTCCTCCTGGGTCCAAACTGACCAGTCCCCTTGGCACCAGCAGGGAAAGAATGGCAGACTGGAGCTGCAGTGATGGCTGCTGCCTTTCTCCCAGAAGCTCAGTCATCTTGGGCAGCAGGCAGCCATAGTGATGGCAGACAGCCCTAATCCCCCTCCCCAGAGACTCGGTAGTCTTTGCCAGCATCCAGCCATGTGGCCACTGGGAATCTGTGCAGCTTTGTGCTTGGGACCCAAGGCCCTGGTGGTGTGGACTCACAGCGGGGAATCTCCTAATCCACAGGTTGTACAGATCTATGGAAAAAGCGTGGTCTCCCAGGCAGGGTAGCACAATCACTGGCTGCCTCCCTTGGCTGGGGATGGGAGCTCCCCTTATCCTGTGTGGATCTCAGGTGGGTAGTTGCACCACCCTGCTTTTTCTTGCTCTCCATGAGTCACGCCAACTGCCTAGTCAGTCCTAATGAGAGAACCTGGATACCTCAGTTGCCAGTGCAGGATTCACTGGCCATTTTGATTCTTCTTTGTGGGAGCCTCCCTACGCAGCTGTTTCTAGTCAGCCATCTTTCTAGTCAGCATTCTTTTCTTAAAGTTGCAATAGGGCTTTGCTCAGTTCCTTAGGTTTTCCTATTCCTATCTTTGGACAGATAGAATGCACCACGTTGGTATCTCATCATTATATCATGTTTCTAAAATCAATACTGGCTACTGGCATTTATTCTAACTGGCCTCTTTTACTGACAGTTTCATAGCCTGGGAAAGGAGCTGGAGCATAAGAAATGTACTGTTTTCTCATATTTATAGCTCACTCAAAGCCCCAGTAGATTCTAAGTCACTGGGAAATCATCACTGTATCTCTTTGCATTGCCATATTTTTTCTAATCTTTAGGCAGAATTTATCCAAATGGATGCACTCGTATCCAAAGATGATGAATAAAAATGCAAACAAGATGGGTATACATAACTAATTTACCCAATTTTTAATACTAGAAGCCTGATGCATATTACTCCAAATTTCATCCAACTGCTTTTGTCTCAAATTTAAAATAATTCACAAATATTCATATAATTAGAAAGTCCAATTTTTTCAGTTAGCTGTGTGCTTAGCAGAAGGTGTCTAAGACCTAACAAAAATCTATTTGTGCATGTTAAATGATTCTGCATTTTCCCATTTTCTGTGATCTTGTATGTATTTTTAATACTAAAGGATTAAGAAGCTTTAAAAAAAAAAAGATTGTCCAGGGTTGACCTGCATAGATAAATTAAAGTGTTAATCTGAGAGAAGAGGGTTTGAATTAGAAATGAGATAATTAAAAGTAAAGATATAATGGGACAAATAGGTAGATAAGGATGAAATATTTAGGTCTACCAATGAACAGAGTCTTAATAAGTTTGCCATGCTATCTCATTGATCAACTTAGTGCCTACAAATTGCATATTTTTAGTGGAAACAGTAGGAAGTCTATCACTAATGCAGTGTAAAATAAGAAAGCCAACCAGCACTTTACTTGATACAATATAACTGGGCCAATGACCAATGAACCATGACAGTAGAAACCACATTTTTAAATTAATTAATGAATGAATTGCATGGCTTTTAAATGACCCTGGTGTCTTTGATATTACTTTCATGGCTCTTTACATTCTAGCTCTTCATCAGTTTTCACACAGTTTTCATAATGAGTATTAGTCTGCATTGCTTCATTTGCACACAGAGGAGGCAATCCCTGCAGCAAAGCCATATAGGATGTATTTCCTATTCTCTGATGTGACTTCTTTTGCATGAGGTCCTAGGAGCAAACTGGGGACTATAATTTCTTTAAAATGAATGTAATAATATTTTAATATCTATTACTTTGAAATGCTGTGTGTAATTATTCCATCTAATAGGAATAGGACATTTTGGTGTTATAAAATTAATATAATTCACATTGAAAAGTACACCAAGTAATTTAAAATTATTACCACTATTCTAAGTCTTATTTTCTATCAATAAAATAATTTTGACTTCCCTTTTTTTATTCCAAGCTACTTAGAGAGGGACCTTAGTAGTGAGCTGTTGTCTCTGTCATCAAGTTATTTACTTTTTTAGTAATATTTTAATTCCCCAAAAGTTTGATAAACAGGCAGTTTTCCAAAAATACTTAAATGTTCCTCAAGAGTTTTGAATACTCTTTGGCTATACTAAGAACACTGTGACTCTATACAAAAAAAAAGTCACATAATTTGGATGGATGCTTTATTATTCTGTTTTCAGTGACTCGTGACTCGTATCGGGTGACTGAAATGTTGATCCAAAAATAACCATTAAAAAAACTCTACATCACCTGGTTAATTCAACAGGGGTGAAAAGACACTGGCTCTGTCAGGGTCTGGCCTATTGTGTCCTACCCCAGGTGACTCATCTTATAAAGACAAAGCCCAGATGGCATGTTCTGCCTGTTCCCCTATACCTGACAGTGAAACTGAAAGAATGAGAAAATATCTGTGAAGTGTTTTGAGATCTCCAGGTGAAAATAAATCTATAAGTGAAAAGCATCATTGTTATTATAAATGGAAATATCACAGATGCCTGGGAGGTAATTCTAGAGTCCTGATCATTTTCCAAAACATTGCAGTGCCCTTTTCCTCCCACTACCCATGATCAAACAAAGATAAAACTTTCTCCTTTTATCCACCAAAGGGGATGCAGGGAAAACTTAAACATTTGTGCTTTGGATATTATATTATTTTAGAAGTCAATAGATGTCCCTAACTGGCTGTATATAAATGAACATTTACTTTGACAGGTCGTTCAATATGTTCCATGCTGTCCAGCCAATATACAGTATGAAATGAAATTAGAGGGCAGGCAATTTCTGTCAGCAGGAATATATAATTACAACGTATTTACCGTGCATATACCTTGGAGCTTTATTAAATTACTATGTAATTAAAAGGCAGTATGTTCTTCACTCAAGCTGCTACTTTTCCCAGTATGTGTGGAAGTTTCCTATAAATGTTAAACGAACACTGATATTTTATACAACCATTCAGAACACAGATGACTACTCTAAAAGTAAGTAAAGGGAAGCTGTTTTTATTAACCATTCATTGGACTTCAGTTAATTCCCATTTTAATTCTGTTTCATTATTTTAGGCAAAAGAAGATAATGTTCTTTCTGGTGACCAAACACTTAGCTGGATAACATGGTAAATAGTTTATTAGACTAATAATATTCATCTTACCTTTTAACTTTTTTTTCTATCTAGCAGAAAGAATGAAGTACCTTTTGGAAAACTTGTTCCTGAAAATGCCAGGCTTATAGTCTGCACTGGGTTCTGTTCCACTTCAGAGATCCTAACTCAATGATAAAGGCAGAATGGCAATTGGTTAGATTTATTATGGATTTATGTATAGAGATATTAAGGAGGGAAATAGTAGATGGTGGCAAAAGAGCATTCAGTAATAAAATCTAATAATAATTTTCTACTCCCCTTCCATATATGGTTACTACATAATCTGGAGCAGAGATTACGAAGATCTTGTTGACTGTGTTTCAAGGATATGACTAAGAACAATGTCTTTCAACTGAAAAAACTTAAAGTCCAAATGTTAAGTCACCCTAGAAAATATTAAGGGAAACTAATGGCTGCAGCAGAAATCTGCAATTCAAATAGCATTCATTTTTTTCTCCTGTGTAGCAAACTGCTTTCATTCACCAAAAAAAAAAAAAAAAAAAAAAAAATGCAAAGCAAAACAACTCTATAGATGCTTTGAACATATACCATATAAAGTAATGTTGATGTAGTGATAATTTTTACACCAATATGATTTTTTCATCTAATTTTATCAATGCTTTTCAAGGTACAGTTAATGTTTTAAAATATTTCGAATTTAGTAATAATTACCTGGACCTTTCTCATACTCTTGCCATTATGATTGTTAAGGTACGCTATGTAATGAGACATTTGTCTGTTAACATTGATTGGGTGCTGTTTCTTTTCATCTTTTCTATGCTCATAATTGGGCCTTCAGTAAAGGAGTATAGCAAAAGTAATAGCACCATTAAATTTCCTCTTGGCGTTTCTTTTACCTTCAGATGTTATAAGATATGCATTGTTTATTTTTTCATCAAAGCTTATTAAAAATGTCACATATAGATAATGCTACAGTGCTCCAAGTCAGCTAAATAAATAGTGAGGTCAGCCATCTAAAAGACACATAAAGATGAATGTAAAAATAGATAAAATCGTTGGAGATCCCACCTTAGAGTTCCACAGGAGAGAACCACCTGGAATTGGGCACGAGCTGGAATTTATTTTTCAGGTATCTCCCAGGATTCATCCTGTGATGTAAATAGATTTGTCAGGTGCAAAGATAATTTGGCAGAGAGGAAAATAAGTTCTAGATGGAAGACAAAATTTTAAAAAAAAGATCATGTGTCTATATCACTCTAAAAGAAGTTAGAAAAGTAAATGTAAAGGTAACTGGGTATTCCAGAACATATATTGGAATGAACACAAAATTGTCTGATGATTTATCTGAATCAACAGGTTGCTTTGTGATTACATAGACTGAGCCTGAGTAGATTATATGTGAAAGGCATGTTTCACTTTCCTCCTCAATACAGACACAAAGTTTTGCACATACTTATTCATATCCATGAAAAGGCACACAACTTTTTTTTTTTTTTACTAGAATATAACTTGCATTTGGAACAGTGACTGACAGGTTTGTAGAAATACTGAATAATTACCTTTTTGTTTTCTCCCTGATTGGGTTCCAATAAAGATACCACAAATAAAACACTGACGAGCATTTCATATACCTTCTTTTAGATTTTTACCTATGTTGGATTTATATTTTCCCCATTATTTCTCCTTTTTCTTTTTCTCCCTTCTTACTATTTTTTATTTATTGCCTCAGAGGAGGGATAGAAAATAGAAAATGTACAGAGCCCTCTGGCTTTGGTTTCTAAAAGCCTATAAACCCTTGCAGAAACAAAGCCTGCAGAACCTCAGTGAAATGTTGGGGAGAAACATAGAGTAAAAAGAACCTGGCTGTTTTAGATAAAAAACAAATTGCCACTTATTAGCATTACGTTATGAATATAGAGTTCAAACACAGTGTTCTGCAGAAAGTGAAGATGATTAACATTGCTGTGGTCTATATTATGATGGAGATCAGAAGTGTTACCTTAGCTCTGAATCAACTGGATGTATATTTCTGTCTTTCCCACATAAAAGCAAACTGAATTGTATCCTCGTTGATGGGGTTTGAAAAGACCATACTGTCGGATAAACAATTACATACCAAATTGTTGATGTCATCTCTCTCAGAAAAGTTAAATCATCTGTATATCAGTTAATTAATTAGGATATCAGTTAATTAAGTTTATATGGTAATTACTAGTCATCCAAAACAATCCTCTACTTTTTGTAAGGGTTATACATTCTTTAAATTTTGAAAATCATGTTCATTTATATGTAATGGATTATGGGGTACCATAATACTTCAGATTTCTCTGTCAGAATGAGGATTTAGAGTCTCGCATTTGATCCTACCTACCATAGTATTAATATAGGGATCATGAAACCAATGTGAGAATCCTGGTAGCTGCTAAATCAATCAATTCCAATTGTGCCTCTATCTGTAGTGCACAAAATATTAAAAAAAGCATTAGAAGACATTGGAGAAGAATCAAAGCAGGAAGAAATCTGAGGAATACGATTCTTGGAAAAAGAGATACATGAGGTAAACTTCATACTTACCTGACTTTCTGTTTAAGGACATTCCCTAGTTTACCCCCAAACAATATGTTGCAGTCTCAGTGGACAGAGAAGGAAGAGTCGTCTTTCATGGACTCTAGATTTTCTGCATTTCTGACATTCAATCAAAAATTCTGAAGTATGATTATGTTTTTCAAAAAGGATTAGTTGTTTTAAAACTAAGAAAAGCCATAAAAGTAACTCAATAACAAGATATTTAGATATTAGAGTTGAAGCAGAATTTTAGCAATTAAAATGTATTAAAATAGAGGAAAAGATTATCAAATTGAAAATAAAACAAAATAAAAAATCTGTTTTAGAACCTAAAACATATATACAGAATCAAAGCCCTATTGAATGAATATTTTTTAAAAATCTGGGCACAGTAGACAACAGGATTTGTGAATTCAGTGACAGGTCAATAGAAACACATCTAAACTGAAGCGCAGAGAAAAATAAAATAGAAAGAATAGAAGAGAGTGTAAAAGGTATGGGATATGTAGTCAAAGGTCTTAATATGTGTAATTGGCATCCCATAAAGGGAAGAGAGAGGGAATGAGGAAGAAGCAACATTTGAAGAGATAATGACTAAAAATACACTGACATTGATAAAAGATCTTAACCTGTACCTTGCAGAAGATCAGTGAAACCAAAACAGGAGAAATACAAAGAAAAATCCCACTTAGACACATTATAGCCAAATTGCTAAACATCAAAGTTAAAGAAAACCTTAAAGGAGCTTCAGAAAATAGATATATTGTCTTCAGAGAAGCAACAATAAAACTGGTGTCTGGCTTTTCAACAGAAACAATGGAATCTGAAAACAATAAAATGACATTTTTTAAAGCGTTGAACCAAAAAAGAACTCCAATATTAAACTCCATACCTAGTGAAAATGCTCTTCAATGATGAAGTCAAAATGAAGACTTTTTCAGACAAACAAAAACTGAGAAAATTTATCATCCAAAGATCCATGCTGTATAAAATAAGTGAAATCCTAAACAGAGGTTATCAGGCTGAAAGAAAAGAATTTCAGATAAAAGCGATCTAACACAGGAACAGAAAACCAAACACTGCATGTTCTCACTCATAAGTGAGAGTTTAACAATGAGAACACATGGTCACAGGGAGGGGAACGTCACACACCTGGGCCTGTTGCAGGATGGGGGGATAGAGGAGGAATAGCATTAGGAGAAATACCTAATGTAGATGACAGGTTGATGGATGCAGTAAACCACCATGGCATGTGTATATCTATGTAATAAACCTGCACATTCTGCACATGTATCCCAGAACTTAAAGTATAATAAAAAAATAAATTTAAAATTTAAAACAAAAGCCAAGCTTTGAAAATACCAAAAAAAAAAAAAAAGAAAGAGGAAAAACATTCTTACCATGGCACATGTATACCTATGTAACAAATCCTTCTGTTCTGTATTTCATGTACCTCAGATCTTAAAGTAAAATTTAAAAAAAAGATATGAGTAAATATGAAAGAACACTAACTGAATAAAACAGTAATAATAGCTATGTCTTGTGTAACATATATAGAAGAAAACTATCTGATGGCAAAACCACAAAATCAGGATGCGTACAGTTAAATTTTTAAAGTTGCTTTTGCATTGTTCTGGAAGTGGTAAATATATTAATAAAAGGTAGGCAATAATAAGACAAGTATACATATCTCGGGTATCTACTAAAAGAACAAAACAAAAGTGTTACTAAAAAATTCAGTAAAATATTTATTCAATTATAATTTTATAGTCAAGTAGAGGAGAAAAACACCATAGAGTGTAGCCGAGGGACCTTTGCACACACTGTTAGATGGAAGTCCACCATGATTGTATTTATCACCTGTCATTTTGTAAGCTCCCACCAAATCAGAGCTCCATGATGGTATTTTGAGTCCCCTCGCATCAGTGTCATCTCAAACTCTGTAGTCACCTCTATAAGTTATCTGATTAATGGCTGCAAGTCCACTTGCAGAAAGATTGGCAAGTTTGTTATTGTATAGACTTTCAGTGGCATTTCATTGTCTCTACTAGCCAAGTAGAAATTGACCTCCCATCCAAATGACAGAATCTGTATCTGAAAACTGGGGATGGAAATACTTTTCTATTAAGACTGCTGACATCAGCCTTCTCACAAGCTCTGTGCTTTTTCTGTTTTTACAAGTCAAGCCATACCCTCATCAGCTGCTTCTCTATCTTACCCAAGAATCCCATGTTTTGTCAGCCATTAACACAGACCTCTGCCTGAAAAGGCGCCCTGGGTGTTGCTTCAGTCTTGCTGTTTTTAGAAGAAAACTGTCCACTTTGCCTCTTATGGTTAAGTTTTATCACATAGTCTCCGTTATTTCCATTGACACTAGGAAACTGAGTTCCAAGGCAGCTCTCTTACCACCAACCCTTCAGCATAAAGGACAGTCACCCTAAACCAAACAAGGTTTCTGGCAACCTAGAGAATTCCCAGGAAATTCTTCAGGCATTTCTACTTTACTCACAAATCTGAGGGTCCCTATAAAGGTCCAGACTTTATCTTGGGCTGCCTGTAGAGGTTTTACATTATTTTCTTGGCTATTCCACTGGCAATTAAACTCTGAGCCTAATTTTCAGCACAGCACTGACTTCATTGAAAGGCCTCTAACAATACCAAGAAGATCTTCAGGCATTTATGTCATGATCTGCTACTTGAGAGACCTTGTCATTCTCTTTCTTCAAGTCTTTTAAGAAATTTAGGCCGGGAATGGTGCCCCAGAACTTAAAGTATAATAAATACATTTTTTAAAAAATCATATGTACCATATTGTTGAGGCAATATCCAGGTCAATGTGAGAGTAAAATAACTTATTAAAAAGTGGAAATCTTTTATGTGTATTTACTAGTTTGAAGCATTTTTATTTTTCCCTTTTTCTTTTTCTAAATAGGTGGCAAGATATATTGCATCCAATCTGAGAACTTAAGGAAAGTACTCGTAATGACATCATAGTTATATGTGTTGCTTCAATTATTAGTTTACTGAATCATCAGTTCTCAGAAGACATTATTTAAATGGTTACACTACTGAAATGCTAAACAAAGGTGGTACTTGGTAGCATATTTACTTAAGGAAATAAAATCTGACTGGTTGGAAATTTTTATGCATGCCATTCCTGTTTGAACTTGACATTAGGTCTGTTTGTTATACATCTGAGTCCTGTCTGAGATAAAGGATACTTCTTTGAAGATGCAAAGAATATGTGGACCTTAAGCTGGCCTTACAATAATCTTTCCTTGTTCTAACATATTGCAAGCCAAATTTAGCCTGACATTTTATCAGATTGTTTAATTTCAGGAATATGCATCCAATCATTCTGATGGCTCTGTCTTTAAGATTCTCCATGATTTTTTCTTTTTTTTATTAAATTGGCAGAACAGAGATCCAACCCTTATTTTCAGTAAAAACAAAGCAATTGCTGATTAGAAATGAGGGAAGAAACATTCAAACCTCATGATGATAGATGATATTACCAACCTTGAGCTTCATATAATTACCTCTTAAGTTCCTTAATAATGGATGGATCAAAGCATTCTTTAATTTCAGTTCCCTTTTCTAGTTTGAGTAATTGTTACAATGAGATTGCCTAGCATATTTGTCTCCAGAAACATCATCAGACATCAAAAATTTGCTTTACATATGCAAAATGTCCCTAATTTGATATAGTTCAGAATCACATACAAAAGTTATGAGGCCCTAGTGTAAAACTTCTGGAATGGTGGAATGAAAATTTTTATAAATCAGCTCCTCCATAAAGCAATTAAATTTCTGGCAAAATTGTCAAAATCAAAATTTTCACAACTGAGGAAATTAAAAAAGAAATCGGTAGAAACTGTCCAGAGGGAGTCTAGATATTGGACTTAGTATACAAGACTTTACATATGACTCATAAATATGTGTGAAGAGCTAAGAAAGCATTGCCTAAAATATGACAATGATGTCTCACCAAAAAGAGAATATTGGTTAAGACACAGAAAGTTTTAAAAGAAACAAATACGCATTCTTGAAAAATGGGGCATTACCAATCTTACAAAAATAAAATGACTTAGAATAATATGACACATCATAATCATCTCTGTCCAAAGACAAAGACAAAGAGAGGATTTTCAAAGCAGCAGGAATGGAGACTCATCACATACAAGAGGTCCTTAATATCACCAGAAACCATGAAGGCTGTAAGGGAATAGGAAAACATATTTAAAATGCTAAAGAAAAAAATTTAAAAATTGGGAATTCTGTACTCAGCTAAATTATTCTTAGAAAATGAAACAGAAATTAAGACATTTCCTGCCACTAACAGATATTCCCTACAGGAAATATTAATAGGATCTCATCAAGCCAACTTGAAAATATGCTTGAATCCAAATGACAAAATAAAGAATATCAGTGTGGCAGGCTGAATCATAGACCCTAAAGATACCTGTTTCTCAATCCCTAGAACCTGTAAATGTTGCTGTATTTGACAAAAGGACTTTGCAGGTGTGTTTAAATAAATAAATCTTGAGATGGAAAAGGTATACTAGATTGCTAGGTAGGCTCTAATTATAATCACAAGTATGTTTATGAGAGGGAAGCAGATGAAGACTCGACTACATAGGCAGAGAAGGCAATGCAGTGATGGAAAACGGATTGGAACGATGCGCTACAAAGATGAAGGAAGCAGCCACAAGCCAAGAAACAGAGCTGGCAACTAGAAGCTGAAAAAAAATCAAGGAAAAAGATTCTCACCTCAGAGCCAGTAGAAAGAACTGGCTCTGCCAACAGAGTTACTCTGCCCAGGGAAACTGACTTCAAATTTCCGATCTCCATAAATGCGATAGAACAAACGTGTGTTGTTTTAAGACACCAAGTTTGTAGCAATTTCTTGCAGGTGCAACAGAAAACTAATATAACCAGTAAATCTAACAATATAGGTAAATATAAAGGACAGTACGTATAAATATATATTTGTAACTCTTCCATCGGATTTAAAAGGTAGCTGTGAAAAGCAATAACTATAAAAACTGCATTGTGTTTCTACTGCATAAAGTTGCAATGTGTATGACAAAAACAGCACTAAGGAAATTGAAAGGAATGGGGCTATACTGGAAAAAAATTCTGTATATTCCTGAAATTAAGTTAGCATTAAAACTAGATTTTTAAATTGTATTTTAGATTCTGGAGTACATGTGCAGATCATGCAAGATTGCTGCATAGGTACATTCATGGCAAGGTGGTTTGTTGCCCTCATCACCTATACCTGATATTTCTCCCCATGTTATCCCTCCCCCACCCTCCCTCCCATTATTCCTCCCATAGCCACCCCCAACGGACCCCAGTGTGTGATGCTCCCCTCTTTGTGTTCAAGTGTTCTCATTGTTCAACACCCACCTCTAAGTGAGAACATGTGGTGGTTGATTTTCTGTTCTTGTGTCAGTTTGCTGAGAATGATGGTTTCCGGGTTCATCCATATACCTACAAAGGACATGAACTCATCATTTTTTATGGCTGCATAGTATTCCATGGTGTACATATGCCACATTTTCCTTGTCCAGTCTATCATCGATGGGCATTTGAGTTGTTCCAGGTCTTTGCTATTGTAAACAGTGCCACGATGAACATGTGTGTGCATGTGTCTTTATAATAGAACAATTTATTGTCCTTTGGGTATATACCTAGTAATGGGATTGCTGGGTCAAATGGAATTTCCATTTCTACATCCTTGAGGAATCGCCACACTGTCTTCCACAATGATTGAACTAGTTTACACTCCCACCAACAGTGTAAAAGTGTTCCTATTTCTTCACATCCTCTCTAGCATCTGTTGCCTCCAGATTTTTTAATGATCTCCATTCTAATTGGCAGAAGATGGTATCTCAATGTGGTTTTGATTTGCATTTCTCTAATGACCAGTGATGGTGAGCATTTTTTCATATGTGTGTTGGCTTCATATATGTCTTCTTTTGAACAGTGTCTGTTCATATCCTTTGCCCACTTTTGGATGGGTTTGTTTGTTTTTTCTTGTAAATCTGTTTTAGTCATTTATGGATTCTGGATATTAGCCCTTTGTCAGATGGAGAGATTGCAAAAAAATTTTCCCCATTCTGTTGGTTGCCAGTTCTTTCTAATGATTGTTTCTTTTGCTGTGCAGAAGCTCTGAAGTTTAATTAGATCCCATTTGTCTATTTTGGCTTTTGTTGCCAATGCTTTTGGTGTTTTAGTCATGAAGTCCGTGCCTATGTCTATGTCCTGAATGGTATTGCCTATGTTTTCTTCTAGGGTTTTTATGGTGTTAGGTCTTATGTTTAAGTCTTTAATCCATCTGGGGCTAATTTTAGTGTAAGGTGTCAGGAAGAGGTCCAGTTTCTGCTTTTTGCACATTGCTAGCCAATTTTCCCAACACCATTTATTAAACAGGTGATCCTTTCCCCATTGCTTGTTTTTGTCAGGTTTGTCAAAGATCAGATGGTTGTAGATGTGTGATGTTGTTTTGGAGGCCTCTGTTCTGTTCCACTGGTCTATATCTCTGTTTTGATACCAGTACCATGCTGTTTTGATTACTGTTGCCTTGTAGTATAGCTTGAAGTCTGGCAGCGTGATGCCGCCAGCTTTGTTCTTTTTGCTTAGGATTGTCTTGGCTATGTGGGCTCTTTTTGGTTCCATATGAAGTTTAAAGTGGTTTTTTTCCAGTTCTGTGAAGAAGGTCATTGGTAGTTTGATGGGGATAGCATTAGATCTATAAATTACTTTGGGCAATATGGCCATTTCACAATATTGATTCTTCCTAACTATGAGCATGGAAGGTTTTTCCATCTGTTTGTGGCTTCTCTTATTTCCTTGAGCAGTGGTTTGTAGTTCTCCTTGAAGAGGTCCTTTACCTCCTTTGTTAGTTGTATTCCTAGGTATTTTATTCTTCTTGTAGTAATTGTGAATGGGAGTTTACTCTTGATTTGGCTCTCTGCTTGTCTGTTATTGGTGTATAGGAATTCTTGTGATTTCTGCACATTGATTTTGTATCCTGAGACTTTGCTGAAGTTGCTTATCAGCTTAAGGAGAGTTTGGGCTGAGGCAATGAGGTCTTCTAAATATACAATCATATCGTCTGCAAATAGAGACAATTTGACTTCTTCCTTTCCTAATTGAAAACCCTTTATTTCTTTTTCTTGCCTGATTGCTCTGGCTAAAACTTCCAATACTATATTGAATAAGAGTGGAGAGAGAGGGCATCCTTGTCTAGTGCCATATTTCAAAGGGAATGCTTCCAGTTTTTGCCCATTAAGTATGATATTGGCAGTGGGCTTGTCATAAATAGCTTTTATTATTTTGTGATAGGTTCAATCCATACCTAGTTTATTGAGAGTTTTCAGCATAAAGGCTGTTAAATTTTGTCAAAGGCCTTCTCTGCATCTGTTGAGATAATCATGTGGTTTTTGTCTTTGGTTCTATTTGTGTGATGGATTATGTTTATGGACTTGCATATGTTGAACCAGCCTTGCATCCCCAGGATGAAGCCTACTTGATCATGATGGATAAGCTTTTTGATGTGTTGTTGCAATCAGTTTGCCAGGATTTTATTGAAGATTTTTGCACTGATGTTCATCATGGATATTGGCCTGAAGTTTTCTTTTTTTGTTGAGTCTTTGCTGGGTTTTGGTATCAGGATGATGTTGGTCTCATAAAATGAGATGAGGAGGATTCCCCTTTTTTATATTCTTTGGAATAGTTTCAGAATGATTGGTACCAGCTCCTCTTTGTACATCTGGTAGAATTCAGCTGTGAACCCTTCCGGACCTGGACTTTTTTTGGTTGGTAGTCTTAAAACTAGATTTTTTAAAAAGATGTTAATAGTAATACCCAAAGCAACCACTAGGAAAATAACAAAAATATACAG
>CAUYLG010014296.1:0-12035 GCA_963573385.1 Cacajao melanocephalus | reverse complement strand
TGGAGAGTTCTATAAATGTCTATTAGGTTTGCTTGGTCCAGATCTGAGTTCAAGTCCTGGATATCCTTGTTAATTTTCTGTCTCATTGATCTGTCTAATATTGACAGTGGAGTGTTAAAGTCTCCCACTATTATTGTGTGGGCATCTAAGTCTCTTTGTAGGTCAAGAACTTGCTTTATGTATCTGGGTGCTCCTGTATTAGGTGCATATATATTTAGGATCTTTAGCTCTTCTTGTTGCATTGATCCTTTTACCATTATGTAATGCCCTTCTTTGTTTCTTTTGATCTTTGTTAGTTTTAAGTCTATTTTATCAGAGACTAGGATTGCAACTCCTGGGTTTTTTTGCTCCCAATTTGCTTGGTAATCTTCCTCCATCCCTTAACTTTGAGCCCACATGTATCCTTGCATGTGAGATGGCTTTCCTGGATACAGCACACAGATGGGTTTTGACATTTTATCCAATTTACCAGTCTGTGTCTTTTCATTGGGTCATTTAGCCCATTTAAATTTAAGGTTAATATTGTTATGTGTGAATTTGATCCTGCCATTTTGATGCTAGCTGGTTGTTTTGCCCGTTAGTTGATGCAGTTTCTTAATTGTGTTGATGCTCTTTACCATTTGGCATGTTTTTGGAGTGGTTGGTACTGGTTGTTCCTTTCTATGTTTAGTGCTTCTTTCAGGAGCTCTTGTAAAGCAGGCCTGGTGGTGATGAAATCTCTGAGCAATTGCTTGTTTGTAAAGGATTTAATTTCTCTTTCGCTTATGAAGCTTAGTTTGGTTGGATATGAAATTCTAGGTTGAAAGTTCTTTTCTTTCAGGATGTTGAATATTGGCCCCCACTCTTGTCTGGCTTATAGGGTTTCTGTTGAGAGATCTGCTGTGAGTCTGATGGGCTTCCCTTTGTGGGTAACTCAGCCTTTCTCTATGGCTGCCCTTAGCATTTTCTCCTTCATTTCAACCCTGGTGAATCTGATTATTATGTGCCTTGGGGTTGCTCTTCTTGAGGAATACCTTTGGTGTTCTCTGTATTTCCTGGACTTGAATATTGGCCTGCCTTGCTAGGTTGGGGAAGTTCTTTTGGATAACATCCTGAAGAGTATTTTTCAGCTTGTATTCATTCTCTCCATCACATTCAGGTACAACTATCAAACATAGATTAGGTCTTTTCACATAATCCCATATTTCTTGGAGGCTTTGTTCATTTCTTTGCACTTTTTTTTTCTCTAATCTTGCCTTCTTGTTTTATTTCATTGAGTTGATCTTCAATCTCTGATATCCTTTCTTCTGCTTAGTCGACTCAACTACTGAAACTCGTGTATGCTTCACGAAGTTCTCGTGTCGTGTTTTTCAGCTCCATCAATTCATTTATATTCTTCTCTAAGCTGTTTATTCTCGGTAGCATTTCATCAAACCTTTTTTCAAGGTTTTTAATTTCTTTGCATTGGGTTAAAATATGTTCTTTTAGCTCAAAGAAGTTTGTTATTACCCACTTTCTGGAGCCTGTTTCTATCAATTCATCAGACTCATTCACCATCCAGCCTTGTTCCCTTGCTTGTGAGGAGTTGCGATCCCTTGGAGGAGGATAGGCATTCTGGTTTTAGGTATTTTCATCCTTTTTGTGCTGGTTTCTTCCCATCTTTGTGGATTTATCTACCTGTGGTCTTTGTAGTTGGTGACTTTTGGATAAGGTCTCTGAATGCATGTCCTTTTTGTTGATGATGAAGTTATTTCTTTCTGTTTTTTTAGTTTTCTAACAATCAGGCCCATCTGCTATAGGACTGCTGGAGGTCCACTCCAGACTCTGCTTGCCTGGAGATCACCTGCAGCGGCTGCAGAACAGTACAGGTTGCTGCCAGTTTCTTCTTCTGTTATCTTTGTCCCAGAAGGATACCCACCAGATGTCAGCCTGAGCTCTCCTTTATTAGGTGTCTCTTTGGATATAAAGGGGTCAGGGAGCTGCTTGAGGAGACAGTCTGTCCCTTATAGGAGCTCAAGTGCTGAGCTGTGAGCTCTGTTATTCATTCAGAGCTGCTAGGCAGGTACGTTTAAGTCTGCTGCAGCAGGACTTATAAGTGCCTTTTTTTCCCCAGGTGCTCTGTCCTGGGAAGGTGGGGCTTTATTCTAAGTTCCTTACATGCTGCTGCCTTTTTCAGAGATGCCCTGCCCAGCGAGGAGGTAGCCTAGTCACAGTCTGCCAGCAGAGGCATTGCTGAGCTGCCGTGGGCTCTGCCCAGCTGCTGTGTGAACTTCCTTGAGGTTTTGTTTATAGGGGTATAGTTAGAACTGCCTCAGTAATGGTGATCTGCCTCGGTAATAGCAGACTCTCTCTGTAATGGTGGACTACTTTGGTAGTGGCAGATTGCCTCAGTAATGGCGGACTGCCTCAGTAATGGTGGACTGCCTCAATAATAGCAGACTGCCTCGGTAGTGGTGGACTGCCTCGGTAATGGAGGACGGCCTTCCCCCCACAGAGCTGGACCATCCCAGGTCCAGCTGTGCTTCCTGTGAAACTCTCAATTCAGAGCGTTTCAGATTGTTGGTCTTTGCAGGGATGGAACCCGCTAAGCCAGATCACCTTGCTCCCTGTTTCAGCCTCCTTTTTTTTTTCCAGTTGAATGGGTGACTCTGTCTCCCAGGCATTCCACATGCCAGTTGAAACAGCACCCAGATTTGTGTGAGTTTTTGTGTGGAGACCCACTGCACCAGCTGAAATAGCCATGCTGGAGACTTGTGGTGCTTTTCCACCTGAGAATCTCCTGGTCTGTGAGCAGTAAAAATTCATTTGGGAATGCAGTGATCACTCACCCTCTGCGTTCATGCTGGGAACTGCACTCCAGAGCTGTTCCTATTCAGCCATCTTGGATCATCTCCCAGAAGTGAGTAAATTCTTAAAGTCACAGTGTTGGAATTCATGACCCTTATCAGGGTCATGCTGTTACTACCTTACTCCAAAGTCTATCTTACTCCAAAATCCCAGTCTTTGCACTTCTCCAAGATCATATAGCAGAGTAACTAAATTTGTTTTATATTAATTTTTAAAATTGACACATAATAATTGAACATATCCCCTGGGGTACACATAGTGCCTTTTGGTTATTCTCAGCCTTTTGGCTATGATCATGTATAGCACAGTGTTGTTGCAATACATATAATGTATAGTGATCAGATCAGGGAAATCAGCATATACATCATCTCCAACATTTATAATTTCTTTGTGTTGGGAACATTCAATATCCTCTATCTAGCTATTTGAAACTGTGTAATATATTATTGTTAACTAAAGTCATCCTACAGTGCTATAGAACACTAGATCTTATTCCTCCTCTCCAGTTATACTTTTATATCCTTAAACAAATCTCTCCCTGTTCCCCACTTCCCTTACCTTGCCCCATCTCTGATATCCTCTGTTCTACTTTGTACTTCTATGAGATCAACTTTTTTTTTTAAGTTTCCACATATGAGTAAGAACATGCAATGTTTAACTTTCTGTTGCTGGCTGACTTCATTTAATAAAATGTCCTCCAGTTCCATCCACATTGCTTCAAAGGACAAGTTTTCATTCTTTTTTATGGCTGAATAGTATTCTATTATATATATATACCACAATTTCCTTATCCACTTATCTGTTGGGGGACATCTAGCCTGATTCCATTTCTTGGCTATTGTGAATACTTCTGCAATAAACAGGGATGCAGATGGTTCTTCAATATACTGATTTTCTTCCTTTGGATAAAAATCCAGTAGTAAGGTTGCTGGATCACATGGTAGTTCTATTTTTAATGTTTTTAGGAGCCTTCATATTGATCTCCATAGTGACTGTACTTGTTGATGTTCCCACCAAAAGCATAAAGAGCTCCCTTTTCTCCACATCCTCACCAGCAATTTGTTACTTTTTGTCTTTTGATAATAGCCCTTCTAACTGGGATGAGGTGATACCTCATTGTGGTTTTGATTTGCAATTCCTTGATGATTATTAATACTGAGTATTTTTTCATATACCTGTTGGCCATCTGTGTGTTTTCTTCTGACAAATATCTTTTCAAATTATTTGCCCATTTTTTAATTGGATTGTTTGGATTTTTGCTGTTGAGATGTTTGAGTTCATTACATATTCTGGATATTAATCCCCTGTTGGACGGAGAGTTTGCAAATATTTCCTCCCACTCTATAGGTTGTCTTTTCACTTTCTTGATTGTTTCCTTTGTTGTGCAGAAACTTTAGTTAGATATAATCCCATTTGTTTATTTTTCTTTTGTTGTCTATGCTTTTAAAATTTTATTCATACAATCTTTGCCCACATTAAAACCCTGAAGCATTTCTCCTGTTTTATTCTAGTAGTTTTATAGTTTCAGATCTTCCACTTAGGTTTTTGATCCATTTTGAGTTGATTTTTGTATACGGGAGAAGTGAAGATCTAGTTTTATTCTTCTGCATATGTATATCCAATTTTTCCAGCACCTTTTATTGAAATGACTGCAATATCCCCAACATATGTTTTTGGTGCCTTTGTCAAAATTAGTTGCTATAGATGTGTGGATTAATTTCTGAGTTATCTATTCTGTTCTATTGGTCTATGCTTCTGTTTTTATGTTAGAATCATGCTGTTTTGGTTACTACAGTAGTATAATGCCTCCCTTTTTTTTCTGAAAATTGCTTTGGCTTTGGTTATTTGGGGTATTTTGTGGTTTCATAAACATTTTACAAGTTTTTCTATTTCCGTAAAGAAAGTCATTGGCATTTAATATTATTAAAATGACCACACTACCAGATTACTCAGGTAGTGTGATCATTTTAATAAAATTAATTATTCCAATCCATAAGCATGGTATGTTTTTCCATTTTTTTGTATCCTGTTCAATTTCCTTCATCAGTGTTTTGTAGTTCTCCGTTTAGAGATCTTTCACATCTTTGGTGAAATTTATTCCTGTGTCTTTTCTGTAGCTTTTGCAAGTGGGATTACCTTCTTGATTTCTTTTTCAGCTAGTTTGTGTATAGAAACACTACTGGTTTTGTATGTTTATTTTGTATTTTATAACTTCATTGAATTGTTTATCAGTTCTAGAAGTTTTTTGTCAGAGTCTTTGGGTTGTTACAATTATTAAAGGAAAAGCTTTCTTTTCCCCAATCAGTATGATGTTAACTGTGAATCTGTCATAGATATCCTTTATTCTGTTGAGGTACTTTCCTTCTATACCTAATTTATTGAGAATTACTATCATGAAGAGATGTTGAATTTTACTAAATGCTTTTTCTGCATCTATTGAGATGATCATATGGTTTTTGTCCTTCAGTCTACTGATGTGATGTACCACATTTATTGATTTGCATATGTTGAACCATCCTTGCATTTCTAAGATAAATCCCATTGGATCATTATGTATTATCTTTTTTGTGTATTATTGGATTTAGTTTGCTAGTATTTTGAGGATTTTTTTGTCTAGGTTCATCAGGGATATTGGCCTGTAGTTTCTTTTTTGTTGTTGTTTTCTTGTCTGGTTTAGTATCAGGGTCATGCTGGCCTCAAAAAATAAATTAGAAAAAACTCTCTCCATTTCAATTTATTAACTAGTTTGAGAATAATTGGTATTAATTATTCTGTAGAGGTTTGATAGAATTGAGTGGTAAAGCTATCTAGTCCTGGACTTTTCTTTGTTGAGAGACTTTTTATTACTGATTCAATCTCATTACATGTTATTGACTTGTTCAGATCTTCTATTTCTTCTTGGTTCAATCTTGGTTGGTTGTATGTGCCCAGAAATTTATTCATTTCCTCCAGATTTTCCAATGTGTTAGTATATATCCCTAAATTTTATAAGCTCAAGGTGAAGTGGAGAAGAAAAGCTATAATGTATTGAATACTTACTATGTATTAGACACTGTGCTAAGTAAGCCCACTGGTACACATAATTGCATTGAGACCTCCCAACAGCCCTATGAGTAGTTCTTCTTAACATCTACATTTTACAGATTGTAAGACTGAGGTCCAAAGGCATTAAAATAACTTGACAAAAGCCACACAAATAAAAAGCAGAAGAGCTAAGATTCAGTCTAGATAGAACCCCAAAACCCATACCTAAATAATTATAATAAAGTACTAAGTGGCATACTACAGAAACAGCAGCAGAAGACATGAGAAAGGGAGTAGAAATCAGGGTAAGCTTTCACACTGAAGGTAGCAAATAGCTGGGTTTAAAAGCATGGGTAGACATCCACCAGGTATTTGAGTTGGTGGAAAATGCATGTGCAATGCCCTGATGAGAGAAAGGGGCTCTGTCCAGAAGAATCAGAGGGTTGACTGTCATGGGATTATAGGGCATGTGGGAGAAAGTAATGAGAAATTACTGCCCTTAAGAAGGAGGAGGCTGTGGGAGGTGATGAAAAGCCCTGTTACCAGAAAAGGGAGCATAGGCTTTGCTTTTAGGGACTGGGGAGCCCTAAGCAAGATGTGGTCTGATTGAACTTGAGATCTAGAAAGAACCATTTGATGGCAAAGTGGAGAAGATAGGCTTGATCATGGAGGCCAAAGGACTAACCAAAAAAGTCTCAGTGAGAAGTTGATCACTACTTGCAGGGAGTCTGTCTTGCAAACTTTGACTTTGTGATGGATGAATACTATACACTTACACACACAGTACAGTATACGAGTGGGCTAGGGAAGTTGTCAGCTGCTCTTAGGGGGTTATTGAAGCTACCTGACTTCTTAAGGACAAGCAGGTACTGCCAACCCAAGAAGCAGGCCAGGAGAGCCCATGTGAATGGAAGAGTGTAAGCTGAGTCTGAAGTGGTCTCACCTACCCCTGCTCAGTTCTGGCAGACATTGCCATGTTGGAGAATGGGCCTAGAAATAGAGATTTTAAAATCTTTAAATGTTTTTACTATCTTGATTTTTAAAATCTGGTATTCCTTTTAATTCTTGCTATCCAAATGCTACCCAGACTTAGGAACTACATACAGAATCACTTGCTCTCTTGTGCTTACTCTGTATCTGAACTCTCACTGCCCTAAAACAGAGATGAGACAGATTTGGATGGTGTGGGACCTATCAGCAACCAATACAAGCATTAAAAAATTACTTGTTTACTGGGTGTGGTGGCTCACACCTGTAATCCCAGCAATTTGTGAGGCTGAGGTGAGAGGATCACTTGGAGCCAGGAGTTCATAACCATCCTGGGTAACTAAGTGAGACCCCTGTCTCTAAAAAAAAAATTTTAAATTAGCTGGGCATAGTAGTGTGTACCTGTAGTCCCAACTACTCAGGAGGCTGAGGCAGAAGGATCACTTAAGCCCAGAAGTTGAAGCCTGCAGTGAACTATGATCATACCACTGCACTCTAGCCTGGGCAACACAGCAAGACCTTGTCTTTAAGAAAAAGAAAAAAAGAAACTTGCCAATATACATAATACAAATATAGATACGTATGTGTAAACATGCACATACAAATATACATATACACACACATATAAATGTATGCATGTTTATGTGTGTATATATGTGCATATACAAACATATGTCACTTAACGATGGGGACACATATTGAGAAATGTGTTCATAGGTGATTTCATCCTTGCAGGAACATTATATAGTCCACCTGCACAAACCTAGATGATATACTGTACACGCAGGCTTTATAGTATAGCCTAATGCTCCTAAGCTACAAACCTGTACAGCATGTTACTGTACTGAACACTGTAGGCAACTGTAATACAATGGTAACTATTGTGTATCTAAATATATCTAAACAGAGAAAAGGTTTAGTAAAAATAGAGTGTAAAAGATTTAAAATGGCACAATGTATAGGGTGCTTAGCATGAGTAGAGCTTGCAGGATTGGAAGTGGCACTGGGTGAGTCAGTGAGTGAGTGGGGACAGAATGTGAAGGCATAGATCATTACTGTACACGACTTATAGACTTTATAAACACTGTACACTTAGGTTACAATAAATTTAAATTTTTTTCTTTCTTTAATAAACTAATCTTAGCTAACTGTAACTTTTTTACTTTATAAACTTAAAACTTTCTTTTACTTTTTGACATGTATAACACTTAACTTAAAATACAAACACATTATACAGCCGTACAAAAATATTTTCTTTCAAATATTTCTTTCTTTACCAAAATATTTTTCTTAAATTCTTATTCTATAAAAAAATTAAATAGAAAAAAATGCTTAAACTATTTTGTTAAAAACTAAGACACAAACACACACATTATCTAGGCTTATGCAGGGTCAGGATCATCAAGATGTCACTAGGCAACAGGGGTTTTCCAGCTCCATTATAATCTTATGAAACCACTAACATCTATGCCATTAACATTATTTTGTGGCACATGACACAGCTACTACCATTACTACAACTACAAACACTCAGTATCTCAGAGTTACACAGCCTGCCCGGGAACCCTGGGCTTTGATAAGCTCTTAAGACACATTCCTTTTGGAGCCTTCAGTCAAACATGAACCTCCTCTCTAGGTTTTCTCCCATTGCTTGATGTCCGAGACCCTGGAATTGTCCTCAGGAAGGTGGACAAAGAATTAAGATGTACAGCTTCACACTTCAAAAGCAAAAGAGAGAGTTGGGTGGTTTGATCCACTAGCCAAAAGTATAAGACAAGAAGGAATGAAAACAGTCCTCAGGGTGGTTCGCTTGAGCTACTGCTAAGTTTAATTTAGTAGCTGAAACTCTCAGCCCTTGTGTTGACTCAACTCTTTTAATAACTTCTACTCATAATCTGCTGTATCACTCTATTGTTTGGATGGAAGTCTGTATCTCTCTCTCTCTCTCTCTCTCTCTCTCTCTCTCTCTCTGTCATTTTCTATGACTAGAAATGAGAGAAAAATGCCCACTCCCTCACACAGCTTCAACTCCTCTTCTACTATTGATTTTCTCCCACTTCCTCCCATCAGCCACGTCTTTGCAATGGAAGCTTCAACACTTGTGGGCAGTTTCTCAATTATTTAACACATTTGCAGTCAATTTCCTGGACATGACACGAGTGCCATTCAAGGTCCCTGGGGGCTCTAAGTGCATTTCTGGAAGCCAAGGCTTCTTACCTTACCCACCAGCATTGGCCCTCAGGAGGTCTAAAATCAAATGGTTCTTGCATCACCTGGCCCTGCAATTCACCCGTCTAATTTATCATACTTGGCTGAGGACCTCGGACTTGGTTAAGAAAAGGTTTCTGGCTGGATACTTCACAACCCAACGGTGTATCTGTAATTCATGGTGGTTTGTTTTATGTACAGCAGCAGAAATACCCTCTCCCTTACCTGTTTTTGTGGCAAAAGTTTGAGCACCTAGAAACTTAATTTTTAAAAAAATCTGCCTGAATGTGAGACAATTTCTGGAGCTAGTAGATTAATTCAACAAATATTTATCCTATACCTACAATGTGTAAAACACTGGTCTGGAGTAGGTGGGGACTAACCCTTTATTTGTTTTGTAAATAAAGTTTTATTGGAATGCAGCCACATCCATTCATTTACACATGGTCTGTGATTGCTTTCAAACCAGTGACACAGTTGAATACTTGCAACAGAGACTGCATAGCCCATAAAACCAAAAATATTTACTATTTGGCCCTGTATCAGACACTAGGCATTTTGTAGCAAATTGTCTGAAGAATCTTACTGGTTCTCATGGAGTTCACTGCAAATATTGGTGACTCTTAAAATCTATAGCACTATTTGGACCGCTTTCCAAAGCTCCAAAATCATAATTTTAACATTTTGAGGGCATCTCCACCTGCTGTCCCAATATTCTGCAGGCTTTCCAAGCTCAAAATCCCCACAGGAACCTCTCTTCCTATAGTGTCCCTTGTCTTATTTATGTCATCGTCACCCACAGATCCTGAGCCTTGGTCCCCTGGGTGGCATCCATGGATCCTCCCTTTCCCTCAGCTCCACATGTAACTGCCATGACTTCCTCCTATACCGCTCCCTAATCTGTCTCCTCTATTCCATCCTTGCTGCCTTCATCTTCTGCGTGGACACTGCAGTTTACCCTTTCCACCCTGGGGCTCACCTCACTGCACAGGAATAAGAATCAACCAAGCAAAAGCACAAGGAAGACATGAGATACATGGCTTTTCATACAATTTAGGAAAATGGCCCTTATAGCTCTAAAATAACAATATCCAACATTTATATAGCTCTTACTATATTTCAGGCATAGTTCTAGGTAGCTTAACTTATGATAGTGCCTTGGAGCCTCACAATCAACCTATGAAGTAGGCACTCTTCCTATCATTCCCATCTTACAGATAAGGAAGCTGAGGTTCAATGAAATTGAATAACATGTCCAAGGTTACAAGCAAGCAAGGGATGGAGCTGGGATGCAAATTCAGGCAGTCTGGCTCAGGTCTGTGCTCTCAACCACAAATCTGTGCTATGCTGCCTCTGTTGACCTGAGTTTTTTTAAATATCTTGCCAGGGTTACCAACATTCAACCCATAGTCAACTCAGGTAACAATTTCCTCATAGGCTGGACCACTCCTCAGCAGAATGTAGAGAATTCTTGCACAACAGACCTTAACTTGGCATGCCAGGAAAGGGGCTGCTCATCCACTAGGCCTCTCCCTCCTAGTGGTGGAGAGTGAAGAGTGAGGCCCTGGGGCTCATCACAGAAAGGATCCCAGAGCTGCACTGGTGAGGGGAGAATAGGGTTTCAGGATGGGGCTAGAGTAGTTAGGGCAATTATAGCCTTTAAGCAGGCTTTCTCCTGCATTTGTCTGAGATAAAATCCATTACCAAGTTGCCTTTCTGCTCCCAGATCTGTCACTCTTCAAGCTTTTATCCTGAATAGCAACGCACTTAAATATTCAGCAAGCGCCCCGCAGAGCAGTAAATACTGAAAGCACACATAAAAGGTCATGGTCTCCATCCCCTCCTTCCTCCCTGGACTTACAGTTTAAGAGGCAAGACCCCAAAGCTGCACTCTTAGTAAAATGTGGCCTAAAAATGTAGAAAGAAATTATTTCTTTCCCTGTTTTTACAACATTGACTTTCTCCTGTCTTTGTTGGGTATAATCAGAGGGAAAAGGCAGATAAAATGACTTAGTGAATTCGTTTGAACCAAGTATATTAAGAATTTATGCAAAGCCCTGTGCTTTGAAAGGGATCAACAAGAGTGTCAAATAATTACTACTTTCAAGAAGTTTTTTCTCTAGCAGTGGGATAGGTTCTATGTTTACTTAAATGTAACACCATATTATAGCCCATAAAAGGTTTACAGAAGGAAAACAATGGTGAGAATGTCATTCATCGGGCCCCTGTGATACACCAGGCACTGTGTTCAATACTGCAAATCTTCCACCATCTCATATAATCCTTACTACAACACTGCAAGGCAGGAATAATTAGCCCCATTTTACAAAGGAGAAAATGGAGGAGACTCAGAGAGGTTAAGTCACCCGCCCTAGAGGAAGAAAAGCTGGAATTTAAACTGAAGCCATGAAGACGCCAAAGCCCATAAGTAGAGGCATTCTTTAAGCTTCTTTTTGCCCTGATGAGTGAGTGGAATGTTGAGGGGTTTGGGCCAGTGCATCCCAAGCAGAGGGAAAAGCATGCGGGAAAGGAGAGAAGAGGGAAATTTAGGCTTTGTGTCAAAGGTGGAAGAGGAGAGAATCTGGTGGAGTAAGTCTTGAGAACAGGTGGAGGCTTTGACTGGGTACTGAGGAGGTCCTCTCATTTGGTGGCCACAGGGTAACCACAATGGTGGTTCCCCCCAGAGGGCCTCACATTTTCAGACATAAAAACAGCCTTAGAAATTTCTGGCTTTTTCTGATTTTAAGCCAAATCATGTCTATCTTCTTCAGTACTGTTCCTATCCTCTTTTATAGCACAGCAAAATCTTTTTTTTTTAATTTTTATTTATTTATTTATTTATTTATTTATTTAAATTTTTATTGTATTTTATGTTTTGGGGTACATATGAAGAACATGCAAGATTGTTGCATAGGTACACACGTGGCAGTGTGATTTGCTGCTTTCCTCCCCTTCACCTATATCTGGCTTTTCTTCCCATGCTATCTCTC
>CAUYLG010014292.1:0-18370 GCA_963573385.1 Cacajao melanocephalus | reverse complement strand
GTCACACTCATTCTCCGTCATGCCTTGTTCTCTTGCTGATGAGGAGCTGCGATCCCCTGTAGGAGGAGAGGCATTCTGATTTCGGGTGTTCTCAGCCTTTTTGCACTGGTTTCTTCCCATTTTTATGGATTTATCCACCTGTCATTTTTGTAATTGCCGACTTTCAGATTGGGTCTGAGTGAACGTCCGGCTGTTGGTGATGAAGTTTTTTCTGTTTCTTAGTTTTCCTTTGGCAGACGCCCCTTCCCCACAGAGCTTGGCCTTCCCTGGTTCAGCTGTGCTTACTGTGAAACTCTCAGTCCTCAGCGCTTCCAATTGCTGTTCTCCTTGTGGTGCTGGGACCAGCTGAGCCCGACTCAAGGGGCACCCAGTCACATATACTCCGCACTGAGAAGTGCTGCGCCGCGCCGGGGCACCGGCAAAACAGCTGCGCCGGCCAAAAGAGTTGCTCTGGCAACCCGTGTGGCTCCTCCGCTGGGAATTTCCCAGTTTGTATTCCACAGAAATTCATCTGAAATTGCAGCGTCCACACGCTCTCTGTGCTTTCACTGGGAGCTAAAATCCTGAGCTGTTGCTAATCGGCCATCTTGGATGTCTCCTAGATTATGTCTTTGCTTTGTTAATTATGTGCAATGCAGAAGGTTAAAAAGCTTAGTGTAGCTTCATGCAATCCAATGTGTTTATTTTTGTTTTTCTTACCTGTGCTTTTGAGGCCTTACCCCAAAAATCTTTTCTGATACCAGTGCTCTGTATCATTTCTTGAGTGTTTTCTTCTGGTAGTTTCGTAGTTTCAGGTCTTACATTTAAGTATTTAGAGTTAATTTTTTATATGAGAATCTAGTTTCATTGTCCTGCATATGGGTGTTCAGTTTTCCCAACATATTTTTTAAAATTTATTTTTTATTTCAGTAGGTTTTGGGGGAACAGATGGTATTTGGTTAAATGAATAAGTTCTTTAGTGGTGATTCCTGAGATTTTGGTGCACCCATCACCCAAGTAGTGTACACTGTATCCAAGTTGTAATCTTTTATTTCTCACCCCACTCCCACCCTTTCCCCTGAGTACCCAAAGTCCACTGTATCACTGTTATGCCTTTGTGTCCTCATAGCTTAGCTCTCACTTAAGAGTGAGAACATACCGTGTTTGGTTTTCCATTCGTGAATTACTTCATGTAGAATAATAGTTTCCAATTCTATCCAGGTTGCTGTGAATGCCATTATTTTGTTCCCTTTTATGGCTGAATAGTATTCCATGGTTTATATAATGCATTTTTTTAATCTGTTCATTGATTGATAAGCATTTGGGTTGGCTCCATGTTTCTGCAATTGCGCATTGTGTCAGCACCATTTTTAAATGAGACTACATGCTTTTGGAACTTTTGCTAAAAATGAGTTGGCTGTAAGTACATGGATTTCTCAGTTCTTTGTTTTGTTCCATTGGTACCTATGTCTTTTTTTATGCCAGTAGCATGTTGTTTGTGTTACTATGACTTTGTAATATAATTTGAAGTCACATAGTGTGATGCTTCTGCCTCCAGATTTATTCTTCTTGCACAGAATTGCTTTAATTATTTAGGGTCTTTTGTGGTTTTGTACAAATTTTAGGATTGTATTTTCCATTTTTGTAAAGTGTATCATTGGTATTTTGATAAGGTTTACAATCAATCTGTAGATTGCTCTGAGTAGTATAAATGTGTTAACAATATTCTTTTAATTCGTGAACATGGGATATTTCTTCATTTTTTAAGTCTTTTTTCATTTCCCTCGTCAGTGTTTTATATTTTCTTTGTGGAGATCTTCTACATTTTTGGTTTAATGTATTCCTAGATATTTTTTGTAGCTATTGTAAATAGGATTGCTTTCTTGATTTCTTTTTCAGATTAATCCCTGCTAGTGTACTGAAATGCTACTGATTTTTGTATGTTGATTTTGTATTCTACAACTTTATTGAATTTGTGTATAAGATTTAAGGCTTTTTGTGGAATATTTAGATTCCTTAAAATAAAAAATCATGTCATCTAAAAACAAGAATAATTTGACTTACTTTTCAATTTGGGTGCCTTTTCTTTTTCTTCTCTTGCCTAATACCACTGTCTAGGACTGCCAGTACTATGTTGAATGGAAGTGGCAAATGTGGGCATCTTTGTTTTATTCTAGAATAAGATCTTACTGGAAAGGCTTTCAATTTTACCCCATTCAGTATGATGTTAGCTGTGAATTTGTCATATATGACCTGTACCGTGTTGAGGCATGTTCCTTCTATACCTAATTTGTTGACAGTTTTCATCATGAGGGCTGTTGGATTTTATTTTATGCACAAGTGTTGTTTTTCTTATAGTGGCTTCTTTAATATAACCATTTATCAAGGCATGTTTTGGATTTCTCCTTAAAAATGTGTCTCAGACTTAAGTTTCAAAACACCTTTGGAAATAATTCTCTTCACTACTGATGTTTCTCTTTAAGCCTACTTTTCTTCATATTTCAGAGCAGTTGTCTTGCTCTGATAGCTTTTTAATTCTTCCTAAAAATCAAATCTACCCCAATAGGATGGAGACTTGGACCCCTTGGGGGATTTTTAAGCAAGGACTGTTCACTGTGATTGAGGTGACTTTACATTTGAGACAAGGAGCCTTAATGGACTAGAATCAAATTAATTAAATGTTTCATTTATTGAGCACTATCACTGAAGAATTTATAAAGGCTTCTATGCAAACCAATTCATTGGTAAGGAACAACATTGCTATTCTGAGCATTTTAGAAATACCACAATATTAGAGTCTTCTCAGAAGAATCTCTGAAGAGTCTGGGAAGGTGGCAGTCAACAGCAGAATAGCAGCTGCCACACAGTCAAGCAGTTAGTTTGCTTGGCTTGGAATTTTTAGACATCAACTGTGTATGGCTTCTCTAATACTAAAACCAATGACAGAATTACAAAAGTTATTTTTATTCCTCTTCAAATATGAGCAAACATTACTATGATTCAGTTTATTATTATGGAATTTTACAGGGAATCAAATTAAGAATTAAATGCATTTTTTTTTTGGCATAGATCTGTGTTATAAAGAAAGAAAGATGATGCCAGGGGAATTTTCCTTTCAAATATGTAAAGAACTTCTAATGAGTGAACTTTGCCTGTGTCGGAAAGATAGCATTCACTCCTCTCCTAGCTTCTGTGCCAAGTTACAACTGTGGTGTGTACAAATTTGGTGTCAGCCACTGAAAGAACCATTTCCGGAGGTGATACTGCTTTTTACTCAAGGAATAAGTAGGTTCCCTTTGAATTGACCTGTGTCTTCTGGAAAAGAAGCATAAATATCTCCTCTTCTCATAGGAAGAGCGCTATTTCAAAGAGCCATTTTCTTTCCTAACAAAGAAATTCATTCAGACAAATCAGCAATTTCACAGCTGGTTTTTGAAATCCTGAAATGATGTATACAAATCAAAGCAGGAGAGATTCATTTGGAATGAAAGGAATATTTGAATTGCATCCCAATTTCTAATATGATATTGTTTCACAGTCCTACAGTATGATAAACATGCTATGTCTGTTATACATGACAATCATATCTCATTTGTGACTCATGAACTTCATAAGAAAGTGACAGTTTGAAAGCATAGAATTGCAGGATTGGATGAAACTACATCTTCTAATCTATTTCCTCTCCTTTTCCATTGTTGGTTGACCATGCTAATTCCCCTCTAAAACATTCCTCTACAGCTACTTAAAAATACCCTTTGATTTTTAAAGTAAACTGTTGTCAGAGAATATTGGATTTTCTTATGTACATTGAAAAAAATTACACTTTATTGGTTTAGATTCTACCACCTGGAGTCACAGGGAAACTTTCATCTTTTTATCATATATATAACAGGCTTTTCATCTTATATATAACAGTCCTTAAGTATTTCCATATTGTAATAATTTCCTATAGAACCTGTTGACTCATACTAGAGTTATAGTGATAGAGGTAATGCGAAATGATCATCTTCTGGATATATGGCAGCAGCAGACAGAAGGTATAATTCAAAGGAATTGATCATAAAATGGATGTGGGCTGTGAGAAAGAGCACAGTGGTTTTGGCTTGGACATGCTTTACTAACATACGTTAAGCATTTACTATCTGCTCAATATATTTTGTTAGGCATTATAGCACAATTAAATGTGCATTTAAACAGTTTGATGATACAGGTAGGACTATTCTGTAAGACTAAGACAACATTAGCCAGGCCTCTTGTGGTGAGGGAAGGTGTTCCCTTTCTTTCCATTCTCATGCTTTAACGTGAGAGAGCAAACCTATATGTTATTATGGATCAGGATTATAGATTTCATGCTCAGTTTTAAGTCCAATACATGCTTTTCAATATCTAATATTTACATGAGTGTGACTTCTCAGGAATTAGAATGAGAGCCTGAAAAATTATCAAGGGCAACATTTTCAGTACAGAGATGTTATACCCCAGTTACTGCTACTAAATTTTAAGCTCCTTGGGAGCAGGAATTTGATTCTTTTATTATATTAATAGTATCTGTTACATAATATTAACTCAGTAAATGCAGGCTATGCTATTGTTAAACTATAGTCTCAATCTCTAGAAGTGGATTTTTTTAGATGGACTAAGTCCTAGTTAATGTGATATATCTCTATTTCTGTCTGTCTGTCTATCTAACTGCCTATCTCTCTATCTATCATCTATTTATCAATCAAGGGAAGAAAATAAAGAAGTGCTCTTGGAGAATCACAGTGTTTTATAATATAGTATGCAACTCCCTTACCTCCTTTATCAGCCACCTGCATGCAAACAGCATTATATCTGAAGTTAGAATGTATAAGATATTTGATAATGGAATCTTTGGTGCATTTCGCTCTTGAAATCCTGTCTCTAGAATAAGTAGCCTGGGGTAGTTTCTCCTCCTTTATTTTTATATGTGGGGTGAAGAAATTAGGTGGCTGCTTATCTTGTGCAAAATAGGTTTCATAGGCATCTGTCCAAATGTCTGATGCATTAGTTGTACTGACTGTAAAACATCTGGACCTCCTTGAGAAATAAACCCAGACTGAATTTCAAATGTGGTTGTGTCCCCAAAACTAGCAAAGTTTTCAAAGGTGTACCCTTCAAAGGAGAGCAGAAATAAACTGTCCATTAAAAGAATTAGTACTCATAGGCCTTTGTTTAATCAATGGTTAGTTTGGTGGTGATTGTACAAATTCACTACATTAAATTTAATCAGGGATGTTTCTGGTAAGTGGGTGGCAAGCTTGCTGATTAATTCATTTATATTCTTGAAATAAGATATGTTCCCCTGGATGAATTTCCACAGTTTGGTAATTCCACAGTATGCATTTCAGCATCTTTAAATGGCTGCTTTGTTCACTGTCCCAGAGCCTAAGACATGCTGGGTGCTGGGTACTGATTAGTTTACCAGACTAAGAATGACAGACAGGAAATGGCACCATTTTAATCTCTCGGAAGAACTTCAAAGGAATCACTTAGGTGGCTGTAAATACTTCAGGATTTTGATGTCACCTTTTCGAGTTGCCGTAAGAAATCACTTTGGAATGGTATGGGAGATCGTGATAAAATGAGGTCCTGCAAAGAATTACACCTTTCTTTCTTGGGGTTCTGAAACTGATTAAGTATAATTATGTCTATGATGTAATAGAATATATTAAAACTACCATTTTGGACAAAAGAGACCTGATGGATTATAGCGTGTACACCCAGATTTTTAAAAAATGGTGAAATAACACTCAGGAGTTAATTGACTTTTGTAGATGGAAAGATGGTTTGTAGTAGAGCCTCACATTCAGGATCACTAGTTTATTTTTTCCCCTAACAACCTTTTATAGCTAGTTTATTCATCTATTTATTTAAACTTTTATTTTAGGTTCAATGATGCATATACAGGTTTGTTATATAGGAAAACTAGTGTCATGGGGGTTTGATGTACAGATTATTTTGTCACCCAGGTACTAAGCCTAGTACCTGAAGCCAGTTTAAAGTGTGTTTGTTGAGAAGAAGGGGAGTAAGGTTGTTCCTAGACAGGGGCACAGAGAGTTAAGGTGTGTGTGTGTGTATATATATATATATATATATAGATATATATATGTGTGTATATATATTTATAGTATATATATAAATATATCTATATATATTTATAGTATATATATATCTAGATATATATGTGTATACAGATTTATAGTATATATAAATACATACAACATTTATACTATATTTATATATATATAGGATCACCTTATATAAATACATCACTTGGCTTTAAGTGTGGGGATGGACAGTAGTACTTGTTATGGCCTGTGGGGCCCTACTTTTCTTCATTTTCAGAAATATTTTGCAGAGCCTGAAAAGTCTGTTACTATGCTCTGTGTCTACCTGCTTACATTCATGGTGACAAGGAGGGGGGAAAATATTGTTCACTGTGGTCATTTTCTAGCTGGAACCATGAGATTTACTTGAGGAAGACTGAAGACTAGTGTGCCAGAAAATGGAGCTCAAAAGGCTCTAGAATAAATTACATGCCTTTGGGAGGAATGTCCTGGGAGGGGTAGGCCATGGCTGAGTTTCTTCTGTTCCCCCATTTCTCAAAGTTCAGCTGCCTCCTGAAGTGCAGTTGTTTAGTATTTAAATGAAAGATCATTATCTATGTGAAGTGTTAGTTCACAGGCATGTGGGCTGTAATCAGTTAGTACCTACTCCCTCCTAAAGAACTATCTCTCAGGTTGAACGTCTGTTTTTATTTCTATAAATCTGAATATTAATTAGACCACTTCTTATGAACTTAGCGACCTCTCTGCTTTTGTTGACAGTAGCAGGCAGAATATAGATGGCAGAAAAAGAAATGTCATGCTGTTTCTGTAGACTGGTGTCTCTATATAATACAACTCTTTAGAATTAACTGCCTCCAGAAACATGGGCAAATGTGATGTCCTTTCTCTGGCCCTTGAATTAAATAACAAAAGGATCTTTATGAAGATCATTTTGTTATTGTTACTAGGAGAGAGTAGGGTGTAATGGAAAGAATACATGTTTACAGCTGGGCTCCAATCTTGGGTCTTCTGATAAGTAAGAATATGTTCTTGAATGAAACTCAAATTTTGTGAAGGTGCTCATTGTTTTGAAGATAGGAACATGGATTCAATTTCTGTCTCCGTAGTAACCTGCTGTATTATCTTTCTCTCGCTATATTACCTCTCTTTGCCTCCATTTCTTCATTTGTTAAATAGGGATAATAATAGCACCTACATCATAGGTTTATTATAAAAAATGAAATGAATTCACATTTTTAATGTTCTATGTAATTACTTGTCGTTGTTATTTTAATAAGGAAAGCATTTGTTATATATGGCCAAGTAAACAGCCAGTGGAGACTTTTCTTCCTGGATTTCCTTGGTTACATCAGTGCTTCTGGGTATGGTCACTGATATTCTATAGCTGAACCAGCTGGTGGGGTCCCCAACTAAGTAATGTAGCTTATTGGAGTCTAAGAATTATGAGGCAACTATCTCTGACTTGAGATATTCATCAATATACACCTTTTTGTAATCCAGAATCATGTTATGTCATTACTTTCTGTATCTTTAAACATAAAGGGACCAAGACATTATACAATGAATACTAAAATGTTACTAAAATCATATGTTGTGAAGAATATTTGGAAATGTGGAAACATGTTCACAAGATGTTAAGTAGAAAAAACAGGTTAACAGGTTGTAAAACAGTATTTCAGTATGATTCTAAATTTGTAATCATTAAATAATTTTATAATCATAAAAATGTTATTAAAATATTCTAATCCTATGTGATAAATTCTAATGGGTATTTTCTTGATTTGGCTTTAACATTTTCCAAAATGTAAATTACAAGTTTTTTTTCTTCTGATTATAACAGTAGTAAAGCTCATTGTAGCTATTACAAGCAAGATAGAAAAATATGTAAAGATGATTAGAATCATCTACATTTCTACTTTCCTGAAATGGCCTAAGATTTTAACAAAAATTTACTACAGATAGTCATTATGAATTTCTATATGTACCATTTCTCTAATTTTCCTAAATGGAGTTTATAATGTCCACCTTTTAACTCAATAATGTATTGAACTATATATTGACCCTCTTCATTGCTCAACCAATGTGGAAGACAGTGTGGCGATTCCTCAAGGGTCTAGAAATAGAAATGCCATTTGACCGAGCAATCCCATTACTGGGTATATACCCATCGGACTATAAGTTATTCTATTATAAAGAGACATGTACATGTATGTTTATTGTGGCACTGTTTACAACAGGGAAGATGTGGAACCAACCCAAATGCCCATCAATGATAGACTGGATAAAGAAAATGTGGCACATATACACCATGGAATACTGTGCAGCCATAAAAAAGGATGGGTTCAGGTCCTTTGCAGGAGATGAATGAAGCTGGAAACCATCATTCTCAGCAAACTGACACAAGAACAGAAAACCAGACAGACACTGTATGTTCTCACTCATAAGTGGGAGCTGAACAATGAGAACACATGGACACAGGGAGGGGAACATCACACACTGGGGCCTGTCAAGGGGTGGGAGGCTAGGGGAGGGATAGCATTAGGAGAAATACCTAATGTAGATGACGGAGTGATGGATGCAGCAAACCACCATGGTATGTGTATACTACATAACAAACCTGCAGGTTCTGCACATGTACCCCAGAACTTAAAGTATAATTTAAAAAAAAAAAGAAAAAACAAAAACAAAAAAAAGAGTTTCTTTTTCTTTGCCTTCACTTAATAGAGATTAGCGTTATTTTATTTTATATAAACATAGAAATAAACATCTTCTAGAGACTCATTTGAGAGAAAATACCCCATTTTGGATCTTAGGGAGGTAGATACACTTTTCCATTCTTTGTTCAGTCTACAGAGGTTCATGTCATATCCACATCTTCATCTAAGAATCAAAGAATCAGGGTGGGCATGATGGCTCACGCCTGTAATCCCAACACTTTTGGAGGTTGAGGCAGGCAGATCACTTGGGCTCAGGAGTTCGAGACCAGCCTGGCCAACGTGGTGAAACCCTATCTCTACTAAAAATACTAAAATTAGCCAGTCATGGTGACAGGTACCTGTAATCTCAGCTACTCAGGAGACTGAGGCAGAAGAATCACTTGAACCCAGGAGGCAGAAGTTGCAGTGAGCCGAGATCACGCCACTGCATTCCAGCCTGAATAACAGAGAATCCATCTCAAAAACAGCAACAGCAACAAAACCCAGAAATCATTCTAGACATTATTTGTTCTTCAAATCTGTAATTGTTTCAGGATCCATGTTTGTTTTCTTTTCACAAAACCTAAAGAAATATTGTTACTTATTTTCATTTTTTTTCTCAGTCTGGCTACTTACTTTCTCCCTCATAGATAAATGGTAACAACCAATGAATCACCATATTTCTTCTTTGTTAAAGCTGACTCCAATGGCATTTTCAGCAAGTTAAAATGTCAAGTATATGGGCCTTTAAGAAGGTTGAAAAGATCCCCGGGGAGGGAGGGAAGAGAAATTTGAGGAGGGAGGAGGAAAGCCATGTGGTCTGGGAAGTAGGAATTCTGTACATCACTACTAAAGTTTACTGTCAGACTTCCTAGTAAAAATGTTAAGTATTTGCAGTATCCACAACACATGTCCCTGTGATAAGGCTGGTTAATTTCTAGAACATAATGCTAGGAATTCAAAAATGGTGATTATATCCTATCTGAGTACTGATGATTCATCTTGATAATGTGTCAAAGGGCACAGGATGAGAAGTGGAAGGGTTTGGTGAGTATAAATAAATTCCTGCAAATCCAAACATCTGATTGGATAAACAACTTCAAGTGTGTATATTTCTTATTTACTCCATAGAAATATTATAATTTATTCCCTAGTAAGAATAAGGTGAGAATGAGATGCCTAAAAATTTTGAGTGTACATCATTCGTGTTGCCTTTTTGTATCAGAGTCACTATAATGTTTAGTGCTATAAATGGTTAATTATGAATATATCAGCTGAATACTTTCATGTCAGCTGAGCTACGCAGTTGTCACAGTGAGCACTCCTTTCATGTGTACTTTTGGATAAACCAGTATCTAAAAATCATACTTTATGAATTACATGACCAAAGCCCAATACTACATGAAGAATATGCAAATTTTGTGCTAATTGGATCATGGCTATTAGACATTATCATAACTATCTTTTATCTTTTAGTTATGTTATTTACTAAAACTTAGTCACATAAAAGTTTTCCATACTAGTATTCTAAACTTTCCATTCTCTGACTGTTCTCTTAGGAATCACTACTTCTTCTGAACTCTTTTAGCAATTAATTTCACAATTATATATTATTTATTGTTAATTTCACGATTATATATTATTATATACACTTAAGGATATGCAGTGAATTTCACAATTACATATTATTTAATGTGTTTATTTTTCTCATCGAATAAATCTTGATTTGAAAGATTTGAAATGTCAGGTGAGTATAAAATCATTGGGAATTCTAACAACTGAAATTAACAATTTCAAAAATATTGCTTTTTGTGTATATAAACTTTTATATATTGAAAACAGATATGTATGTAAATATGTTGAATTCATGTCATTTCTTTTTAGCATTATCTGCAGTATAATTTTGAATATCTTTGTGCTTAATTAATTAATTAATTTTTTTTTTTAAGACAGAGTCTCGCTTTGTTTCCCAGGCTAGAGTATAGTGGCAACCATCTTGGCTCACCGCAACCTCTACCTCCTGGGTTAAAGCGATTCTGCTGCCTCAGCTTTCCGAATAGATGGGATTACAGGTGCAAGCCACCATGCACAGTTAATTTTTTTGTGTTTTTAGCAGAGATGGGGTATCGTCACGTTGGCCAGGCTGGTCTCGAACTCCTGACCTCAAGTGATCCACCTGCCTCTGCCTCCCAAAGTACTGGGATTACAGGCATTAGCCACCTTTTTTGCTTGATTTATGATCTTTTTAAAAATTTGCCGTGATGAGTCAATTAAGTGATAAGCATTTAGAGAATAAGACTCTTCTGTTTTTTATGATCTCTATAGCATAGTGCATTGCAAGTAGAAGTTCTCAATAAATAGCTTTTGTTGTGAATTAACACATTGGTTACTTTGTAAAGTCATTTGCTCTTTTAAAATCCCTTTGGTATACTAATCTATACTATACACTATACTTGTATACTGTATCACAATACTTTATATCACTATATAATCTCTTCTATATCACTATACTTGTATACTTATCACTATACTTGTAATCTATACTACATCACTATATTTACATCACTACACTATATCACTAATCTATACTATGTTACTATACTATATCCCTTTGTCTACTAGTATAGTGATATAGTATAGATTAATTCAGTTGCTTTAAAAAGAATCCATGTGCCACAGGATGGCTCAAGACATCAATCTATATCTTACAAACATTATTATACAAATAAATAGGCAACAAGATTGAGAAAAACTGTTATGTTTGGTAAAAATACACCAAAAAAGCAAGAGAGAATGAGGGAGATATGTGTTTTTGAATCCACACATTTTCGCCAGGTGAATTTTAAAGGCTATAACAGTTGATAAAATCTTAGCATCCTGAGTCATTTGAGAGTATGAATACTCTCATCATTTGAATACATCATTTAATTGTTTCTCTTTTCTTGTTAGAGAAAGGTGTTGCAAACTTATTCTTGGAATACCATCAGCCATGTTAATAATGAGCAAAATGCCTGCTGAGTTGGTTTTTTAAATACTAAAAAAGTGACTTTTGAAGTTAAAGCACATGCAAAATGTTGCTTAGTTAAAAAAATATTCTATGGAGTGGAACAAAAGTTCCCACTCAACATCTTATTGAAAAATACAGAAAGGGATGTAGTTTGCAGCAGGTTCTGTTTGCCATAAAACATTTTCTTTTCTTATCATTGTTTTATTTTTTTTTTCTGGCCTCCCCCTCTTGCCAGTGTTCACAGCTGGATATCTTTGTCCATCTTTCAGGTACTTTGCATTGCATATCCCTATGTGGAACACATATATGCATAATTATTCAGCTTTCCCTCCTGTCTACATTGCTGGCAGAATTCTCATTCAAGCTAACATTAATATACTTTTTTGCTCTTCTCCTCCTCCTGGTTTGTACTCTTGTCACTTGGAAAATATTGATTTCTCTCCATTGTAGGTGAGATGCACCTACATGGCTCATTTGTGCTTACTTCCTTCTTGTTTGGAGACTCAGCAAGTTCAGCACAATGCTATTTATTGAATTTATCTGTCAATTTCTTCCTCCTTGCATGGCTGACTAATTCAGTGGAATCAGCACAATACTAGAAGCACACAGGATAAAGGCTTAAATTTTTTTCATAGAAAATTGTAAATCAAATTAGACACCAGATTTGTGGACCAATCCCTTCAGAAGGTGGCAACTTATAAAGTGTGTGCAGGACTGTCTAGGTGAACATGGCAAGAGATATGATTTTCGAATGGGGTACTTCCCAACTTTTCTTTAAATGTCTAAGAAAAGACAATAGAAAGACATGAATTGGCAGCAGGATTGCAAAATAAAAAAGAGAGGAGCCTATAACATAGGCAAAAACTTATCTCCAAACAGATAAGCAAAAGTATATAATTGATAAAGAAATAAAAATCAGAATAACCTCATTTTCTTCATAGTACAAAATACTAAAAAAAATCAACGTAGTAGTCTTCATGAATGGCTTAGTCTTTGGAATTGGCTTTGGACATGCGTTCCTAGTCTACACATCCCAGTGAACGTCAACACATTAGCTGGGTACTGAAAAGGTAGGAAAGTAGACTGACCTTTATTTACCCTCTGTGAACTTGGTGCTGCTTACTAGGATCTTACTGGCCTCTTTCCACCAAGGTCAGCTCCTCTTGTGCTACAACACAGAAGCTACTAATCTCAGAATGTAACATGGTTTTAGATAAGTGGTATGGAGAGGCACGCATGCTTCGTTGTTGAAGAAGTATACATTATGCGCAAGTATACTTGTTGTGTAAGTTTTTATGCTCTTCAAAGAAGAACTTTGAAATATTATTACAGCATGGTAATTAAGAGAAAACATGTTAAATAGACAAGATGGTTTTGAATTCCAAGACCCCTGTGCCTAACCCTGAGTTTTCAAATTCTTTCTGCCTTAGTTTCCTTATTTGTAAAATGGGCATTAAATATAGTATTGTGAGGATAGAGAAAGTAAGAACTAAGTCCAGGGTTTGGTACCTGTGGTGAACCCTAGATGGATGATTGCCACTACTGTTATTTATCCTAAATAAATTCAATATTTATCTTTAGTTATTATTATACCACCACTGTTACTAAATTAGGCTTAGAAGGGAATGACTCCCTGTTAGCTTTGAAGGTTGAGCTACAAGACCATTCCCATCAAGTTAAAATTAAGGTTTTGACATGACAATTGAAGGTACAAACCAAGAGAGATTACCTTCCACATGAGCAAAATACCTGGCCTAAGTGGATTGCTCACATTATCTAAGTAGAAACAAACTGAAACAACCAAAACTAATAAGAACATCCAAATGAATAAAATTATTGATTCAGGCAAGCATTAAGGATTAATACATTGAATAATGAGGGGCTGGATATTTGTATAATGTCAAAGTGGAATAATACACATAAATTTCTAATCAAAGGAAAAAAACAGACATTGGAAGAATACTACTATTTCCATTTTATTCCAGTAGTCAGTCAGTTGTTATATGCCCTGTGATATGATACAAGATATAATGAGCCACTTTCACAATGTAGTCTAGTCAAAAAATTTTACCAACATCAGATCATTAGGAGATACAGGAGACAGAAGAGCAAGCAAGACATTATCGCATGGATGCAGTCAGACAAATAGCACACATAAGACATTCTGTGGAATAGCAGGCCTGGTCTCTTCAACAAGTTGCTGTCTGGAGAAAGGATTGAACTGAACTATATTAAGAATGACTGAGAAACAGAATCAGATGCAATGATTGGTCTTGAATTAGATACTTATTTTGTCAAACCAGATGAAAAGGACATTTTTGACAGGATTGCCTGTTTTTGTAACCCAAATTATGCATTGCAAAAAATAAGCAGGCCTTTTGTTAAAATATCTTTACACAGAATTGTGGCATATATATATGATATATATGTGATTATATCTACGTATATCTATATATATTCCGTCTAAAGTTATTTTAGACAGAATTAGGCAATATCTATATCTAGTGCTAGATATATCTAAATATATATTCCTTTATATATCTATAAATCTATGTATCTAACTCTAGATATATATTTAAATGTATCTAACTCCAGATATATATCTAGCTCTTCTCACAATTCTGTCTAAACTTCTCACAATTCTGTCTAAAGTTATTTTAGACAGAATTAGGTGATATCTATATCTAGCTCTAGGTATATCTATATATTCCTTTATATATCTATAAATCTATATATCTAACTCTAGATATATTTAGATATATCTAACTCTAGATATATATCTAGCTCTTTAGATATATATAGATATAGAGCTAGGTATAGATATATAAAGGAATATATATCTATATAGTATGTTTATTATGACCTACGAGTATTCTTTTTTGATTGGGTTTTCTTGGACATCAGATATATGCATATACCTGACTATTGAACAGGCATTTATTTTTCTATTTTTTTAAATAGAGACAGGGTTTTCCCATGTTGCACAGTCTGGTCTCAAACTCCTAGGCTCAAGGGATTCACCTTCCTCAGCCTCCCAAAGTGCTGGGATTACAACATGAGCCATTGTACCTAGTATCAACAGGCATTTATAAGTATAGGTATAATCTAGGGCTCTTGATTGATTAAAAGTATATCTTGAGAATTGTTTGTTATGATTATTTGAAAGGTGATTATTGCAAAAACAAGAGCAAAATCATGAATCACCACCCCTTTTTTTTTGTTTCTAATATTGTTTGTTTCTTCCTTTTGTACTCAAGTAACAAAACCTTAATTTAGCTTTGAGAATACAATTGAAGAGTAATATTTCTTGCCCCTGGACCCACAGTTAGCAGCAGCTGAAATTTAAATGTGGGCAGTCTAATTTCAGAAACCGTGCTCTTAACCAGTACATTGAAGGTTCTTCAGCTATTGATCTCCTGTAAAATATGTGGTCATAACCATAGAGAACACAGCAAAATACCACAATAAAAAAGGTTAAACCAAACTTCACAATTTTTCATGGAAAAACCCAGCTTGTATTGCCTGCTTCCTTTGTCAGCTTTGAGAACGTCTGTAGGAAGGGTTTTGTACCTAGAGTTCCAGCTCTTGAAAAAAATCATTCCAAAAGCCTCAACACCAGTTAAATTAAGTTTCTGACAGAAGTTGGAAACATTATGAGAATGACACACATGGTTTTTGTTCAGATCATCTGGGAAATGCACGTCACACTGGCATCAACCTCCAACAGAGCCTTGGGATGACAGAAGCAGCCGTTCAGAGGAGGCACCTCCTAGCTCTGTTAGTGAAAAGTTGAGATTTGGATGCCATTTTTCACTGACAGATCATAACAGCCATTTTTCACTGACAGATCATGACATGCTGATGGGATGAAATAGAAAGAATGCATATTAAAGTTAGCTGTGACCTAACAAGCAAAGTTGTGCAAGTCATTCCTGGTCACATAAGAGATTTCACTGGCTCATTTCTAAAAACTAATAATTACTAGCCTTTTGTGATTACCAGATACATGTCTTCTGTTTTTGATACCTTCTGTTCTCTTCACATGGACTGCACTGTTGCACTCAGGTTCTGAAGTTAGACAACATTGCTTCTTTGAGCCTCAATCTGGTTGTCAGTGAAGTAGGGATGATGACAATGCTTTCCAGATGGTGTAGTTGTGAGCATAAATAATATACATAGCCCAGGAACTGTCCAGTAACTGCTAACCACAACTACTATGCTTGTTAGTCCCCATGGCCTATTTACTTTAAGCCCAAAGCATCTTCAGGAGCTAAGCACTGTAATGCCCTAGAAGTATTTTGTAATCTTTTCACTTTTGTCTACTGTACATTGTGGTCTTACACTGTTCCTGGCCACTATCAAGTTATTCCTAAAGGAATACAGCAATCCCAGAGGCCTTCCAAAACTCCCTGTCATGCCTGGCAATGTTGTTATATACTAACTCATATGTTTTTACTTTTCCCAATTCTTGACAACCTTTTAATTTTCACAGTTCTTTACAATGTATTTCACATATCTGCTTGGAAAAAATATTTGGTTAACAGCTTTTGATATTGTTAGGTGTTTTGGATTTTCTTACCTTTTTGATTATCATAGTATTAACTATGGGAATTACTTAATTTGTCAAATTGCACTACTTCTCTGCTTGTCTAGCGTCATCTTGCTGTATGGAGATAAAGACCAGTTAATTTTAAGTAAGATGCTGGAAGTTTGGTATTCTTGACTCTCATTTTTGGTGAACCACTCTACTCACTCAAAAACAAACATTTTTGTGTGCTTTGAATTTGTAATAATCCAGCAATGTCTAATTTTTTCTTTTATTTTTACATAGAATCCTTCTCCATTTCTAAAATTGCCCTTTGAAATTTTCTTATTTTTCTACACATTCCAGTTTATTACTATGTTGAAGCTGATAATATTTATACTTTGTTTTCTAGAAGGTGATTGATATAAAATTTTATTTTATATGAATGGGTGTTTTACACAATTTTCAGGTAATTGGCCTGAATTTTATGAGTCCAGTCAAATGTAGCAAACATTTATAAAATTACCAAAAATGTATCAGTGGTGACAAATATTTAATGATTTGTTTATTGCTAATTGATTGTAGTTCTATTTTACTCTAAGGCATCTTCCTTAAAATAGGAATATATAAAATGACCATTACAGTATACAGTATGCATTTTTTCCTTTCTCTAACCGTAAGAGCAAGCATATAACATTGTGATCACTGTTAACCAATCTGTGTTTTAACATAGTTTTATTCCACAGCATATGTTGTTCATTTAATATATGCCCTCTTTCTGCTACGTTTTTTCTGTTTTGTTGAATAGGTTGGAAAATAATGACTGACCCAAGATGTGCAAGTGATTTAAGCAAACAAAAAGGAAAACTATCCCACTGAGTGTTGAAACGCAGGTTTCAGGGTATCTTGAGTTGCATTCAAAAACGTACCTTTACACAAAATCATATGCACAAGTTCATAGCAGCATTATTTGTAATAACCCAAAAGTAGAAATAACTCAAATATTCATCAACTAATTATTGGATTAAACAAAATCTGGCACAACCATAAATAGAATACTGTTCACGCATTAAAAAGGAATGAAGTTCTAATACATGTTACAACTTGGATGAGCCTTGAAAATATGCTAAGTGAAAGAAGTCATGTACAAAAGGCTTTCAAGGTTCTATGCCTTCATGTATATGAAATGTCCAGAATAGGCAAATCCATAGAAAATAGATTGGAGGTTCTTAGGAGCCAGGTACAGAAGGAAATGAAGAGTTACTGCATAATGGGTATGGAGTTTCTTTTGGAAGTGATTAAAATATTCTGGATTGGCGGTGGCTACACAATTTTGTGAAATATACTAAAAACCATTGAATTGTACACTTTAAAGTGATTAAATGGTAAATTTACATTACATGAATTTTAACGCTGTAAAAGTATTTTAAGAGAAGACATTATAATAAACAGAGAGTAAAAAGATCGAAGCCAAAAGAAATTGGTGGACATTATTTGACATTATGGAGAGCATTGTAAGTCTCAATTTCAGAGGAAATTGACCGTAATTGACAAAATATTGCATAAATAGTATCAGGAATGCATTTGGATAAGAAACACACATTACAACCCTTTATGATGTTAATTTAGTATGTATTCCAATTTCCACAAATGCCCTCCATCTCCCCCAGAGTGTGGGCAAGTAGTCCTTGAAAGCTGGAGTGGAAAGATGAAGCAATATTTTCATAAATATGTCACTTAAACAGGCTCACAAAGCAGTACATGCCATGCCATGGGAGCTAGGGTATAGAAGAGAGGTTAATCAATGCTGCATAGATGAATTGGAAGTAAAGCGGGATTTCATAAGAGAGGTTCCGTTTAAACTTGTTTTGAAAGGACACATAGGCATTCTCCATAGTGTGGATAATGAGGGAACAATATGAGTAGTAAGAAATTTCGAGGAGAGAGATCCAAGATGGCCGATTAACAACAGCTCAGGATTGTAGCTCCCAGTGAAAGCGCAGAGAGCGAGTGGACGCCGCACTTTCAGACGAATTTTTGTTGCCCACAGACTAGGAGATTCCCGGCGGAGGAG